>CAKAOH010037854.1:0-87382 GCA_916701665.1 Sebastiscus tertius | reverse complement strand
TGGCCATTTTCAAAGGGGTCCCTTGACCTCTGACCTCAAGATATGTGAATGAAAATGGGTTCTATGGGTACCCACGAGTCTCCCCTTTACAGACATGCCCACTTTATGATAATCACATGCAGTTTGGGGCAAGTCATAGTCAAGTCAGCACACTGACACACTGACAGCTGATGTTGCCTGTTGGGCTGCAGTTTGCCATGTTATGATTTGAGCATATTTTTTATGCTAAATGCAGTACCTGTGAGGGTTTCTGGACAATATTTGACATTGTTTTGTGTTGTTAATTTATTTCCAATAATAAATATATACATACATTTGCATAAAGCAGCATATTTGTCCACTCCCATGTTGATAAGAGTATTAAATACGTGACAAATCTCCCTTTAAAGGTACATTTTGAACAGATCAAAAATGTGTGATTAATTGCGAATAACTATATAATCCGGCCCCTGTCTACACAGCTTCCTGAAACTAGAAAGACTGATTGGTGACAAAGCCACATTTTGGTTTGGGAGAACATTTCCAGTTTTAAATGTGCCTTTACATAAACTCAAAATCAAAATGTCATTCCCCTGAAACAAACAAGCATGACCGCAGGTCAGACAAACATGGCAAAACTGACCACCAGTTATAATGTTGACAGTATTTTCAGTACAACTTCTGATATTTCCTAGACTTCATATGCATGTGTTACCAAAAAGCATTGGGTGGCAACGGGGTTCCTAAAAATTCAAAAATGTTTCAGCCAAGCAAAACATCATGGTAATGGTAACAGACCATGCAGTACATTGACTTGCTGAACACACATCCTTTTACCACGTCTATGTGTGTGTGTCCCTAACACACCCACACACAAGTTAACAGGCTTACCAAAGCAATCTCATCCTTGTCCCTCTTTGCCGAGCTCAAACCTCGGTCTCGTGCTCATCTTTCCCTCTTATAGGGTCTGGCATGTATAACAGTGTGTAATTTGCCTGGTGCTATCTGGCTCTTATTTCTCTGGGGGATGCTTGTTGTCCACAGGAAGTCAGACACACATTTCAAAAGCATGTGTCAGGAAACTCCACACAGAGCAGGATCGATACAAATGGGGTGTTATTAGATCTGATTTGAGGAGGTTGACTTTCCAGCAATTGGATAATTCCCCCTACGCAACACAGTGATCGATCTGAAATCACCACGCAGCAGATGAAGCAGTGAATTTTCCAGCTTTTTCTCATTCCAGTCAATGATGCCATATTGGACCACTGTGACCACCCACTGCAGAAAAGAGTTTGAGCTTCTACTTTCAGGCTGTAGATGTGAACTTCCCGCACAGAGAAAAACAAAATCTGCTTTTGTTTCCACAGCTTCAGCAGACTGAACCTGCAACACGTTGATGCGTATTTTGCATCCAGCTGTCTGGGTGCGATGTTATCTCACATTTGTACTGTGAACCTTTGCTTGTCCCAGCGAGGCGGGTGCTTTGTGTTTCCGTTTGTTTTCTCAACCCCAAGAACTCAATGCGCCGGAGCTGCATATTAAGGAGTGCAATCGTAGGCTCTGCACACGCTGTCATGAGGACAGATGCCGGCTCAGACTATAAAGGCTCACACTGTAATGGGTGCTGGGAGTATTACATGTCATACCACCCGTTCTGCTTTGGAGGGAAAAGGAAAGGGGGTTAGAGAAAAGGGAATGCACTCATCCTGTGGCCAGAATCATGAGGTATTGCTTGTGTAAATGTGGAACATTCTCTGTAATAACCTTGCCAATTAAAACATACATTTACAAGCTTCAAAGAAATCCGGTATTAACACCAACACTTCTTTTTTTCATTTTTATAGATAGATAACAGAGTCACCAAGGTGATGAGGTCAAGAGAGGAGACTGAGATTAGCTGAGTGAAATTCATTTCTCACATCACACATTATAGACTCACATGGCCCTTGGTCAATTCATCGCACTTCTGTAAGGAGAGGCACTTTTTATTGAGCAATAAAATGATTCTAATATCAAATGTGGTTTATGTTGAAATTAACCTGAAATTCTTTTTATGAAACCCTCTTTGATCCCGAATGCCTACAAGCTCATAAGGGAGACCTTTGAGGTGAGTACGAAGTGTTTCACTTATCAAAAGCTATGAAGCTGCTCTGCCTGGTGTGTTTGTGCTATAAGACACTTTTACGACAGCAGGGCTCTTTACTGTACCTTTTATTATTATAGCTGAATGCAACTAGATGCAAATTACAGTGTTTATCCTGGCCTGAACTATGAAACCCCACAGGGCAGATATCGAGACGCACCGACTACATAATCCTTTCTGACACATAAGATTACAATACTGAACAACAACAAGCTCAAACCCAATATACAGTGTAACTGAGCTGCTTCTGTATCTGAGTGTGGTGTAAATGTAAGGAGAGACTTTCATGAAATCAAAATGATGATGAGCTGTTTTTCCTGCAGTACCGCTTAATGTATTTACATTCAGTAATTACCGGACAATTTTATGAAATAAACCCCGACAGATGTGGACCCGGACGCAACACCCTGAAGGGGTTTATTTCACAACAATGACCCGCTCGCTGTACATTATCCCGCTTATTACACAGCTACTTACTTAATAAATCAATAACTTGACAAAAAAAACAGTCCGCCAGAGAGAATCAGAACTGCGCCCATAGCAACGATCTGTTATACATAGCAACGATCTGTTATACATAGCAACAGTCTGTGGTAACACTTCATTTTACAGGGTCGCAAAATTCATGATAATTAGGTGATAATTAGCAAGCAACCTATGTGAAATTTCTTTGGAATTACTGCTAAATTCCCCCAATATTTACCTCAAAATGTATCTAAAATTTATTTAAATATTTATTTGCTAAACATTTATATTTAATAATAATGATATGCTCAGAGTCAGAGTAGTTTGAAAAATAACAGATATGCTGACAATAGTGTAGCACATGAATTACCCCAAGAAGAAAGACACACACACACCACTTGTTTCCAACTATGTTCTTGCCAGATACAGTGGTGGAATAATTCAATTCAGCCATTAATCTATAAATAATAAGTCACGATGTTGTCCCTTGAGTGGTAGAAGCTCTTATTGGAGAGGAGTGGATGTGACTTTGCTTTGTTTGTTTGACACATTGGCACTCAGACCTCTCCAATATGTGTAATTTACGCACAGCTGGCACAGCGTGGGTACCTTCATTTATTATTTATGTCTACCAACATGGCATGTTGGGTGCAATACAGTCCAGAATTATTCCAGTAATCACAATGCTAAAATAAAGTGGGTTACAGACCAAACGGGGGTTAATTAGCCACTATAAAAACTATCAATAATATACCCACAAATCTTATAAAGGCACAATATGCAGCTCTGACAGCTAGCGATTAAAATGGGTAACAGCAGTCCAAAGCTCCTCCGGTGTGACTGATAGCAGTTGGCGCACTTTTTGCAATTTGAGGGTTACCTTCTAGACCCAACTGCGTTAGCCTCTGACCACCAGCAGTAGTCAAAATCACTTCACCGGCTGTGCTTCTCAAATACTCACTGCCTTGATAACCCAGCTGCACACAGACCACAGAGAGATGTGCCGAGGCTTTTCAGGTCGGGTCGAATCTAACGTTAATGTTATCTCTGTTGATCCTGTTCGTTTGCTTGCTTCCGTGGCTGCAGAAGGCTGTGTTTGTATGCTAGTTTGTTTCATATGTGGCAGCAGGGTGTTGAAATGCGCAGTGGACGGGATCACACACCGATCCAAAACAAAAACAGATGTTTCGGACCAGAATGGAAATTTCAAAGGAGAACATACTGGCTGTAGCATTGTTATCAGAGAAGCCAGTATTTCAATTCAGCATGTTTCCTTAATCTCAAACGCCATATCATGGTCATTTCATGATTTATTACAGTAAATATATTACATATTGGTCCTTTAAATCACTGAGTAAACCGATATGCCATTACTAGCCTATTTCTGCCCCCTAAAATGAGATCAGTTTTCAATATTGCAGGGAGTAGTGGAACACCAGATACACCAGTTGCTCTTCTGTCGTATTTCTGACAAACTAGCTGCTCAAGAAGTGTTTGCTGGCATCAGAATTACACCCCATTTAGGATTACAACTTTAAAAGCTATTTATCCACTGTTCATCATTATTTAAACAACAACTACGATACTATAAGTCTCACTGATTGTTTGCATGAGAGCACCTTTTAAATCTAATCACACAGCCCAACAATGCTTGCATAGTAGTAGATTATTTAATATAAAACAAATACTAAATCACTGTGTATTGTCTTCTTGTTTCAGAATAAAAAAAACGTATGTCCTGAATGGAAACGAGACAATGAGAGCGAGCTGTCATTTGTAATCAAAGCAGGCTACACCAGCATCCACTAATGCAAAAAATGTTGTTGTTAACTTGTTCCCGGAGCCAACGGCCAACATTTCCACACTTCAAAGAACTGTTTTCACACCCACATTCTACTGTGAATCAAATAAGAAGATAGAATATAATTGCGTCGTATGAATAATTCAGTTGTGGGATTTATGATAAGACAAAATTCTTATCGGGGCTTTCCCTCAAGGTCCTGCAGACTGCTTTTCCCATTTTGTACGGCTGGCTGCTCGTACAAGATGCCGAGGTCTCTATCTTCCTGCTCTCCTGCTTCCTCTGATGCCCACCAGGAGAACAAAGTCAGCAGAATTCACACTGACTGACACCACGTCGTTGCCAACAAACAGGCTGCTCACTCTGCAACAATGTGGCTCTGTAGATTAAGACTTCACCCTTCAAACACACAACATGCAGGGGACTGTTTTTCTGCACGAATCATTAAAATAAAACACCATCCTTTCTGTCCTTAATAAGCTATGTTTACAGTGAAGAGGGCTGGGGGGGTTGAAAGAGCGCAAACAGGGAATGCAAAGTGGAAATCTGCAGGAGAGCTGATGCGCTTTTGAATAATTTTTCTAACTGTGAGTAAGAGCAGGCAGAACAATGGACGCATTTGTGCAAGATAGCATAACAGTTCTTTTTTTCTTTTTTTCTTTTGAACACATCTGTCCAAAAACATGAAGATCTGCAAAATCTTTGGCACTTTAAAAGCACAACTCCCCTGTGAGGTCAGATTTTATAGGTGTTGGACCTGTAAAGTGTTTTGTTTTCCCTCCACTAAATCTACCGTTGTGAAGCCTATACTACAGGGTTTAACAATGACCTCAACAAACTCCTCACTTTCTCTGGCACTCTGTGACTGCTTGTGAGAGTTACCCTACTTTGCAGCTTACTTTACCTCAGAGCTATCTATCCTGGGCTTATATCAAAGGGATAGAGTTTCTTAACTGCTGCCCAATTTTCTAAAGAAAAAAAAAAAAAAAAAAAAAAAGCCTCCCACTACTATTCTCTGCACCAAAAAGTCACCTCCAGATATATCTCCCACATATCAAGAAATAGAGGTGTATTTCATGAAGGAGAAAAGGAATGATGTGCCATCGTTAAAGCGCATATGCCTATCTTGAATTGATAGATGAGACAGGTTTTCAAATTTAACGTTCCTTATATATCACTCCATCCCTGTCATCTGAAAGTTTGCATTCCCCCTGCGGTGATGGCCCAAGGTACTCATGGGAGAGCGTAGACAAGTCAAAGCCGGGTCCCCGAATCCATTTTGCATTTGGCACCGCCTGTCAGACGACGTCTTTGTTCTGATGTGAAGGTGTGACCTCGGCAGTTAAGTGCCTGAACTGACTGTGGGAGTCAGCGCTTTTAGAAGTCTTCCTCACATGATGGAGGGAGCTTTGAGGACATCAGTTTTATGTGTAAGGTTGTCACTTCTTTTAGCCACCCGCTGCCCCACATACACAGTAACTCACCACAAAGGACGGATAGATGATTGTTTGATGACACCAGTCCCTTTTGTCAGACAGAGCAGTGGAGCCCATTGACCCCCTGAGGAGTCTGTAGTGATGCTGACTGGTTAGATGCTTTGACAGCAACATCAAGTACCTCAAGGCTCAGAATGCAGCGTGTTCTTTATTGTCCATAATAATACCTCCAGTCACCAAAAGATGATATGAATTATTTTGTCCTTAGTACCAGTTGCTACTTATTGACCATAATTCAGGTAAAATCTCTGACTGGCAATGATACGTGTCCACAGGGGCGTTGTTTATCGTGAGGGATCGCCTCGCTTCCCAGCATTGGACGCTTAATGGGCTGCCACTAGATACGACGCACTAGGCACCTGATTGGATGAACGCTTTCCCTCATGAGCTGCTGCTCTCAGCGTTCAAACCGGAACCAACATGGCAATTCGTTTGGAAACTTTCTTCTCTTATATTATGAAAATAGTTCACCGAAATGCGTTTCTGAAAACATATATCTTTATTTTAGATCAACAATGTTTGGTTTAAAGTTTCTCAGGAGGTTCCAAAGGCAGCGAGTTGTGCCGAATGCCTCTGATTTGCTTAAAGTAGCCTAGACCGCAACTTTATACTACTTTTATATATTCTTTGGTGGGAAACAGGAAGTGAACAGTGGTCTACCATGTCAAAGGCAGAGGTTTTGTGGTTCTATAACAATGTCACACTATTTCCACCTTTACTCCATCATGACAGTTAAAAAAACAAATGTCTTTCTTCTCTGTAGAGCTTTCCATAATCCCAAGCCTTTGGGAGCAGTGACTTCATACACATGCACAGGGCCAACTCCAAAATGTCAATCTCTCCCTGGGGTCCACCTACAATACATTACATTAAAAGTGGTACTACAGGTGATCTAGCTGACGCTTCTAAGTTAAGGTTAAGGTGTCGAATGACCCCCAAGCAATATCTCACTGAGGGCCGAAAGGTCAGTCTAGCTTATATTCACCACAATGGGCAGTTCAGACAGGCTTTTCACACATCGCAATGGGCATCAATATTGCAGCAGGGGCAGCAACATGTCAAACTCTTTGCCTTAGCCCCATTTGAGCTTGTGTGCTCTGCAGGATGTCCCACGCCAGTAGACAGCTTAACGCTGCCGTCAGACTCCATATGTCATTCTGATGCCTCTCCTGCCCAAAGCCATGGAAGCAGACGCTGGTATTCGCTTTTAGCACTTCAAGATCCTTTGGATCCATCCTAAAAGGGAAGAGCTGGAAGCGCAAAGTGTTGACCTGCTCTGGTCCCTGGGTATGCATTCGAAAGCACCTCCTGCCTACACCGTGTAACCCCGTGACAGGCCCCCGCCATGGTGTTCTGGGCCAGAGGCCTTGACAGGAAACTCTTGATCCCCCGTGACATTGTAGCTTTCATTCTGGCTCAGGTACTGTACTGTTCACCTGACCTCTTTACACAGAAGACCGTGATCCCAACTTTTCCATTACCAACTTTACAAAGACACGACTCATATTCACAGCTTGTCATTTGACCTTTCTGTCCTTTATGCTTAAACGGCATGGATGACAAGCTCTCCGAGCACCGGTTTGGAGATAACCACAAGAAACTCTGATGTCCTCGCCTGCAGAAAATACAATCCCAATGATTTATGACCATATAATAAGAGAAATATCACTCTGAATCACTCTAACAAAAAAGGAAATATATACACAGTATGCCAACATACCATTATTATAACCACAAAATACGAATAAACTCATTGCTAGTGTCCATCATATAAATAATAACCTTGACATTAATCAAGCTGGTCGAAATATTCAGGCCTTTGTGAAGTATTTCCTCTATAAATTAACATAATTCCTATGTAGTTAATTGCCTCTTTCAGTTCCGCTTCTTTATGCTCCCTTTTTTAAAATGATATTTAACGTGATCTCTGAAAAGAGCACCTGTTAATGGTGCGAGCAGCACATTAGTTTCATGTGGAGGCGAAGTTGTCTGCGTTTATTTTTTCTAAGTGGATGTCTCAGTGGGTTCAAAGACAAAAACATGAAAGAAATGAGAGGCTAACTGGTGACAAAAATACAGTTAACTTAGTGACACAAAGGTGTGGGAAAAGAAAGAAAAGGCTGTTTACAGAAAAGCAACAGCAGACTATAACAACTCAAGACAATCAAGAGAAATTAAGAACTAAAATGACAAAAAATTTGATCTTTGAGGCTGGAAACAAATTAGCACAACCTTGGCAACTACTTAAAAGTTTTCTTTTAGTCGAAGAGTCAAGCCTTCCAGTGTGTATAAGGTCCCCTCTTTTTTAACATTTATGTGATCAATTCTTTATTGATTTTACCAAAATGAGAATAGTAGACACATCACTCCACAAAACTTTTCTCAATATCGCACCCTGCCACATCCTCCAGTGAGATCCCTGGGTAATAACATTAGATTCCTGAGTGCAATGTAAACAGTGGTCAGACTTGATTAGGCCATACAGCACTCTTTAAATAATTCACAATATAGACAAAAAGTACAATGGATCCAAGTCCATACAAATTAATATTTCAGCATCTTAGAGATAGTTTAAGAAAAAAACAATATCAGCTTAATTCAACTTTAAACACTGCTGAACAATTTTAGTTAACCACAGTATCTTTACGTTTTTTTATGAAGAAGTATAATAAAAGCACAAAAGCCCTAATGGCTACTGATGGTGCAATAAAAGACTCAAATCAATAACAGGACTCTTCTTGGAGGGAATCCAACACTCAACCACAACGCTTGGCTCGAGACGCTCTGACACAAGAAGTTATGAGCAGACAGCCGTCTAAAGAGAAGGTCACGTCCTATAAACAGCGTATTGGCTCAGAGCTGAGCGCTTAAACCCATGGACAGATAACTGTAATTGGGTGGCCAGTTTAGGAAACCATTAAGGCTTTTTAAATAAAAGTAATTAATACACAAGGGTTAATGATTATTATGCAAAGGTTCATTTTAATTTAAAGGTGCTAAATGTGAGATTGGGAGCATTTCTATTACCTCCGCACATGGCAACAGCTGAGGTGGCGGCTCGTAGCTAACGGTGCTAACAGTGAAAACAAAGGCGACACTGCTGACAGTTTTACGCTTCCGCCACGTTGGTCGGGACGGCGTTGTCAGCTGTAACCGCTGTAATGAGAGCAGTGGAGAGCAGCAACCATGAGCTAGCCAGTGGGGCATGCTCACATGCACGGACATGCACTAAAAGCATGCACGGCCAGTCCGGCGATATATCTTTACTAGGGCTGTCAATCGATTCAAATATTTAATTGTAAATTAATCGCACAGTTTTTATCTGTTCAAAATGTAATGTCTTCCCAACATGGGAGTGGGCAAATATGCTTTCTTTATGCAAATGTATGTATATATTTATTATTGGAAATCAATTAACAACACAAAACAATGACAAATATTGTCCAGAAACCCTCACAGGTACTGCATTTAGCATAAAAATATATGCTCAAATCATAACATGGCAAACTGAAGCCCAACAGGCAACAACAGCTGTCAGTGTGTCAGTGTGATGACTTGACCAAAACTGCATGTGATTATCGTAAAGTGGGCATGTCTGTAAAGGGGAGACTCGTGGGGACCCATAGAACCCATTTTCATTCACGTATCTTGAGGTCAGAGGTCAAGGAACCTCTTTGACCTCTGATCCCAAAATTTAGCACAAGTTTGAAGCGTTATCCTGCACGACAAGCTAGTATGACATGGTTGGTACCGATGGATTCCTTAGGTTTCCTAGTTTCATATGATACCAGTATCTTCACTCTAGCTTTAAAACTAAGCCCGCTCCTAAAAATCGCAAGTTGCCTTAATGCGTGAAAGAAATTAGTGGCGTTATAAGGATTTTGCGCGTTATTATTGTGTTAACTTTGACAGCCCTAATCTCTACATAGAAAATAGTTGTTTGCTGCTATATTAATGCTCTGGATATCGTATAGAGAACCTTTAAGCTGCCCGTTCCCTTAAAATTCCCCCACTCAGAGCCCTTTACGCATTTACACACTGGCACACATACACTCACCTCTCAGCCATTAGAGAGGAAAACTTCAAAAAGATTTAACACTTGGCATGAATTGTAAGTCTGGTATCAGGTCTGCAGGGAGCTGTATGACATACAGCGCGACAACTATTAGCATTTAAGGTGGCAAACACACGGATCTCCACTGTCGAACACCACAGCTCCCTGCATGCTAATGGGAACTCAGAGGAGGATAAATAATTAAAGACAGCATTACATAATGAATGAACTTCCTTCAAATGAGCATTGTTGAGTGGCGGCGGGTTGAAGGAAGATAGGAGGCAGGATGGCCCCTCGAGAGTTTGACAGTACAGAGGCCTCATGGGACTGATACGGCCAAGTGTGCCCAGAGCCTCGTATCGCAGGCAGGAGATCAGAGGAAGAAGACTCTCGCATGAAGGAGGCACTGGCATGAGGAAGGGGCTCAAGAGGGAGAGTAGAGCGAGTGTGTGGTGGCGAAGGAAAGAAAGAAACGGCGCCGTGACTCAGAGGTGTTTGGCTGGGATCTCTCTGCCCAGCGGCTGGTTGGTTTTTCATCCGAGTATCTCACCTTGATTAACACTTCAGGAAATTAGCAAGGGACATGTGCAGAGCCCTGGAGCAAAAGAGACCCTCAGAGACCAGACAGCGTGCCTGAAATTTGAACTATGGGTGTAAAAAATGCCCCTGGTAAAATAGTGACAAGAAATTGGATATAAAAAGCTTACTCCATAGCAACCATATTAGCTCCTGTATCTTTCAGAGGTGGGAAGAGGACAAAGCACTGCGCTGAAGTAGAGTTATATGCACTTGTACTTTATATGGCTATTTCCATTTTCTGTCTTTTTATACTCCACTACATCTTAGAAGGACACATTGTACTTTTTCAACATATCGTCATACAACATTGAATGATATCTTACGAAACGTTTTCTCGGGCATTCTCCTACGAATGTCCAGCAACATGTGTCAATTTCCGCTTGTTATATGCATACAGTCTTTTAAAAATAAACTTCACAGGAAACAAACATGGTTAAAGGAAAAAAAACGTGGTTTGGGTTAAAATAAACCCTTTCTGTCAGAAAACCCTGAAGGAACACTTCTCCCATGTGTGGCGTTACTTACTGTGTTGTAAGCTACGTGGCAAATAAGTCTATCAGACTGTATATAAGAAGTGGACATAGTCATTGTGACGTCATCTATTGGTTTCATCGCATCTTCCAGACCAGACAACGCCGAGGTTGCGATCTGTCAATCACAAGGTAGCCACGCCCTAAAGCATACCCTGCTTTATGATCTATATGACTCTAAATGGGACCATAATTTAGTAAATGAACATCATGCTGTATTGAAGAAGACTTGAAACTAGAAATTGAGACCATGAACTCATGTTTACAATGTTTACTGGGGTAATAAATCAAGTGAGAAGTAGGCTTATTTTCTCATAGACTTCTATACAATCAGACTTCTTTTTGCAACCAGAGGAGTCGCCCCCTGCTGGCTATTAGATAGAATGCAAGTTTAAGGCACTTCAGCATTGGCTTCACTTTTCAGAACCGGAGATTGATCGCAGCTGCGAATGTGTCATACCCCGTAGCTCCAGACCGTGTTCCAGTCTTCACTCAATAGCCTTGGTTTCACACAGGACACGAACACCGGTCTCCTGGGTGAAAGTCCGGTGTTTTAAGACCCACCCATCCACCCCGACGTCTCACTAAGCTGAGGGTCATGTCAAAAAGGTAACCCACAAATTGCGAAAACTTGCAAAATCTTGCAAAAACTCTTGCGAGACTCGCTGCCCAACAACCTATTCTAGCCTCAATCATTCAAGGTCAATGCCTTAACTTAACCATCTCACAAGAGTTTAGCAATTTGCGTGTTACCTTTTAAACACAACCTACGCTGAGTTTGTCGCTCTTTATTCTTCCTGGTTCATGATGACGTGGATTACATACAAATTGATTTCGTGGGATAGATAAGAATTACACTGCATTACTTTTCGTAGGCAAAGCTAGAAACAGTGTATAAGAACAGCCTGACATTTTATTGTACTGCACGACTTTGCAGATTAAGATTTTACATACATTACATTTGACAATCTTACAGTATACTGTAAAAAAATGTGTTAGCAGACAATTACTTATTTACACATGCAGCAAACACAGAGCACCTTTAGCATTCATTTAGAGTTGTGTATCTGTCTATTTGACAAAAGTTAAATATTCACTCCTCTCAGGTGTTTGGGGCAGTTGAGCCCCTGAGAGACCGAGCAGGCACCGTGGGTATAAATAATGCTCCTGGTATAATCACAATAGAAAATGGGATATAAAAAGCTTATTCTATAGCAAACATATCAAAATTCTCCCATTGTGCAGATTTAGAAGAGAGCAAATGGTGGATCCCCTGATGCACATACTGTACACAAAGGTGGCACCTATAGGAGAGATAGTTTCCTGCGCTGACTGACAATATATTCAAGAATGATGCTGATGGCGGACAGGTTTGTGTTATAGGTCGCAGCAATCCTCTGTCACTGACAAGCTTTGTGGAAGTGTGCTTTCTACAAAGCACGCAGGTAGAATATAAAACACGACGGCCAGAGACTCACAAGGCACAGAGATCCACACTGAGAAATATGTTAACCAACAGTGGAAATCAGGGCATGATAATTGTCAAAGGAGCTTACAGAAAGGCATGACGCCAGTTTGTCAGCTTGTTTGTTTGCCTGTTTTTTTTCTGATCATGTTCCTTTCATCATCCTCTCCGTTTTTAATGTGTTTGATACTTAAAACACAAGCTGTCCCTACAGATTCCGCACTGTGTGATTTCCAATATTTAAATCCTGCCTCAACTTGATAATCTCTTTTTCTTTTTCAGGGGGCTGCTGGTTGACTTAATGGACTTGGTTTTGTTTTATGTCCATTTTTTAGTGTGCAGTTTCTTGCTGATGCTGCAGCTTCCAAGAAAGGCCTTCCAAAGAGGAGAAATAAAAGACTGGTTTATGTTTCGACTGCTATCCAAGAATCTCCCATATGCTCAATGTTACTCTTTAAAATTAGTTGATTTTGTGTAGTATTCTAAAAAAAAAAAAAAAAGAGGGATGCCTTTGTAGCCTGCAGTTGCTTCTTTGTTGGACCAACCGCTCAAATACCGAGGATTTGTCACGGCCGTCGGCGTACAAACACAAGGCTTTCATCCAGGAGACCGCTGCTCATGTCCCGTGAGTTAAGTTTAAAAATGTACCTTAAAGGGAGATTTGTCAAGTATTTAATACTCCTATCAACATGGGAGTGGGCAAATATGCTGCTTTATGCAAATGTAAGTATATATTTATTATTGGAAACCAAACAACACAAAACATTGACACATATTATCCAGAAACCCAACAGGCAACAACAGCTGTCAGTGTGTCAGTGTGCTGACTTGACTATGATTTGCTCCAAACTGCATGTGATTATTATAAAGTGGGCATGTCTGTAAAGGGGAGACTCGTGGGTACCCATAGAACCCATTTTCATTCATATATCTTGAGGTCAAAGGTCAAGGGACCCCTTTGAAAATGGTCATGACAGTTTTTCCTTGCCAAAATTTAGTAAAAGTTTGGCGCGTTACAAAGGTTTTTCTAGCTTTAAAACTGACCTGCTTTAAAACTTACCCTGCTATAAGGTAAAAATCGTAAGTTGTGTTGATACCTTAAAATAACCCTGATAATTAGGTGACGCATCCTGTTTTAATGCAATCAAATGGAGGAATTAACCCTCAACAGCCAGTAGAGGAGTGGCAGACTTATTTGAGCATCACAGCATTTGTTTGCGATTATTTCTCCGGTTAAACGCAGTCAGAATGGAGTATATAAAGTACACGCCTGTGGTTAAGTTGCCAGTGAGTGGTTATTTTGCAGCCCTTGAGTTCAAAAGAAGTATTGATGCAGGATGAGAAGTTTCCCTCTCCACAGTCAAATTATTGCTCCAATGCTTAGCAGGCCATGAAATCCTAACGAGAGGCAAAGCAAACTTTGAAAGTGTTTTAGAGGAGTAATAATTGCTGCAAGACCGAAGAGGTTTGTGAACCAATGAAGACTTATAAGCGAATCATACGAATGGTAAGAGGCAGCGGCTCCTCTAGAAAAATACAGAAGCCATTTAAAGACCAGGTCACGCCGATCCCCCGAAATCTAATTTCCCTTAAAGGGAATGTCAGAGTTCTGCTCCAAAAGCACTTTTTCTAATAAACTGTAATTACCTTTCATCCACTTTCTTCCCTTCAATTCAGGTGTGGCTTACAATTTCTTTCGTTACACCCTCACACTTTCATTCATTTACTTTGACCCCTGCTCTGTAGAATAACCTTCAGTTTCATACATGCAATCATTAATCCTCTAATTTCCCCATGCCAGATTCACTGTGTGTGGCTGCTTAGGAAGCCAAGAGGGAGAGGTGGTGAACTTAACATCACAAACAGTTTTCTTTTAAAACCAATGGCCTCATACACATCTTTGTATTGGGGAGGCCTACATGCAGCCTTTGTCAGTCTTTACAGTCCATTATTTTTTCTAATTTTCTTTTCATACACAGCAGCTTTTGAAACCTTCTGTTAACATTTCAAAATGACTTCTTGCAGCACCAGCGACCTTGACTTTTTCTTATTTTTTTGCCATTACCTTTGGGCATAACTACCTAGATTATTCTACCTATTATTATTCTAAGAGTAAAAGGTCACATTGTTCCTAATGCATACTTATTAAAACTGTCTTATTGAGTGGGCGTCTTATATGAGAATTTATTTTAGAATATTTTTAGGTTGTGTTGTTTCATTAAAAAGTTGTCCGATTGTTATCAGATGAACAAACAAAGTCAGTGCAGCATAGGCTTACTTCTACGGATTTCCTTCTGTCCTCTGCAAATAACTTTTAAATAACTCCAAATTCAGTAGTGAAAATGTTTATTTTCCAGAATTTCAAACAACTCAGGGTTTCCGTCAGTGTAATGTAGATATAACTTAAGATGTTTTAAAATGTGTTATACAAGTAGTGTATAACACATTTTCCTTAAAGCATTCCTTAAAGGAATAACTCATAAATTGTGTGCTTAACGTTGGCGTGTGTCGGTGAGCGGTACAGACAGAGAGAGAGAGAGAGAGCGAGGGAGCATGCGTGTGTGACGGACTGACGGGGAGTATGAAGATGACAGTATAGTTGTGAGCGTAGCCGTGCACTGTGTGTACAGTTTAGGCTGTTGGTGAAGAAATGCTACAACTCCTCAAGACACAAGCCAAGTTCCCATGTCTTGCTTGCCATAGTCTGTTTACTATGCCAGAAGGGATTAGCCGCAAAGTTAGCCACAACTTCACAACTCAGACTCGCTTAAGATGGGCTGTTAAGGTGGACCAGCGCTACTGTCATTATGACAAGTCGCTCCTTCGAGTTTTGCGAAGCACTCCCCCCCCGCCAGTCCTAACAACTTTTCTGGCGGAAACCCTGCAACTCCTTTAAGTTTCAGACAAACTTCAACACTGGAAAGTCTCAAAACTTCTCAACTTTCCCAGTTTTAAAATGGCGGATAACAACTTCACATGGAGTCCGACGGTTGGAGGACCCTGGGGTGTTGATCCTCAGGGACTCTGGACTGTGGCTGGCATGCTTGCGAGCTGCACTGCGGGGAAATCAAATGATATTGTTCTGCACATCTCCTCTGCTTCATTGGGAGCACAGCGAGGAGATTGTCTGCATTTCTCTAGCAGTGCCCTGCAACACCGTGTAGTATATTCACAATAACAAGTGATGTGATTGGCAATTTGATTCCCGGCCTGAGCGATTAGCTATGTGCAGTCACAGACTGTATAAATATGTAAAGCCGCACAAATTGAGAATCAATAGAACAAATATGAAACTCTTCCTCTGCCTAAATGTTGTTTGCAGTGCGTCATCTCTCTCAAAGGCTGGATGTCATTTGATTCCCACTGAGTCTTTGATAAGATTTCAACCCCCAAAACACACTCCCTCTAAGTTTGACAAGCATTCCTGCTGGGATGTTAGCAAGTTATTGACTGAAAATATCATTCAGAAGCAGAAGATGATTTACCATCATTATGTGGAACGATTCACAATGTTTCATCTTTCTGTTACAAGGTTATGAACATGTGGAAAAGTTTTCTCTGGATGAATTATTGATCAGAGGAAAAGATAAAGATAAGATATTTTACTCGACATGTTTCATAAGAAAAACATACAACTTGTGTTGCTTGTGTAAATTATTTACTTAAGCAGCTATTCCCAAAGTAATTGTGTGTCAAGAATAAGACCAGGAGCAGAATCTTTGATCTTTGATTTTTCAAAGATAATCAAACCCTCGCTTGCAAATTACAAAACCGCAAAAGCAGCGTTGCTCAAAGAAATTAATGCATGGCTTATCTGACTACTGAAAAAACTGACTTAGGTGAAAATGCAGCTGCAGTTTTGACAGCAACCGAAGAAATCCAAACAGATTACACCTGTCCCTGGACCACTGCACTGCAAAAATACAAATCAGATATGCCTGTCAGATATGAGCCAGCGAGGCCTCTGAGATCATCCAGCAGCAGCACACAGCCAAAAGCAGAGAAAGCAGTTCGTCTGTCAGACACAGATGAACATTCATTCTTTATTAAACAGGAAAATTAGAAGTGCGACATGCAACTTTTAAAGTTAATACTAACAATACACTCACTGTAAATAAGTGGACCTCCGTGTTAAAGTATAAATCTACAGTTTTATTTACTGCTCAGGGACATTTTAGGGGAGCTCAACCTCAGCGTGAATCAGAATTGCTTCACGTACCGCAGATCATCAGTGTTCACCGGCGGTGCCTGTGGTGTCTTTATTGATGGCACTGCAGCCTCAGGCTAGATGCATTCATAGGAGACAAGATGAGTGACAAGCAGGACCTTGACCGACTGAGAGGGCGGAATTAAGAAGGCGCCTCAAGGTGAAGACGCGTACTGTAGCTTTTAGCCCTCTCAGAAAATATAAAAACAGCCAGGATGCCGGAGATGTCTCAGACATAAGAGATGTGTGACATTAATGTGTGGAAGACAAGTATATATTTCATTTCTTTTAACCTTTTGTTACACATTTAACCACTCGAGAATTGATACAAATTATCAATAATCCCTCTGAAATACCACATTAAGACACCAAGACCTCGAGGAAAACCATAGAAAAAGCCATGCTGTGATTTGGTATCAAAACCTTTTGTAAACTGCTCAGAAACCCCCTTTTTGTCAATCTAACTATAAAAGCCATCCATCCTCTGAATGCTCTAGGTCTCTAGTTTGTGGCTGTAAAGTTTCATGAGGCTGTGATTATCCTAGAGGTCACCACAGGTCATTTTATACAGTGAGGGCAAGATTAAAAAAATGGTCTCACTACAATGAAATGGCTACTATGAGGACTAACATCATCTCACTTGAATACAACTGGGCTCACTGGATCCACACGAGTCTCAGCTTTACAGTGGTACCTTGAGGTCAGAGGTCAAGGGACCCCTTTGAAAATCACCATGCCAGTTTTTCCTTACGCCGGCACCCTCAAGGAATGGAAGAGGTTATATCCTAAGTGTCCTTGTGAGACAAGATAAGACAGTTTATATCAATATCCAATAATCTGCTCATTAATGTATGTCATTAATGTTCAGTTATGGCATTCCTAGTCTTGGCTGATTTGCAGCCTCGGTTCAAGCAACCGCTGAAGAAGCAGCCGCCTCCGTTTATTAAGGATGAACTCACGCTGATGCAATGCAGCTGAAGATCCCATTAAGTCATGAAGATATGGCATTTATTGAGAGGACCTGTGGGTAAAGGAACAAATAAGCTAGAAGGGGTAGGTAGAGACACGGCTGCCTGCACTTTTTTATGAGTTAGTTAATGAGCATGTGGCTCTGGGTGGTCAAAGGGGGACCAAGGTGTGAGGCACTGCACGCCGCGATATCCAGCAGATGCCTCAGCAATGACAGCTGGCGAGGCAAATGGTCCAGAGTGCAAACATTCAAGGTAATTACGGGGTAATTATCCAGCATTGCTGCCATATGGAAACCAACTGAGTGCCATATATCTTATTTTCATCCTGAGGTGGATCAGTTATTCATATATCAGCGGGTGGCATCTTCACACACAATTTGATGTAGTCGTCAACTTGTAAAAAACAGAACCTCCGTGTAAATCTATTTGGTGTAAAATCACCCAGGAAATTTGCAAAAAAAAGTTGACTTGCGTGTTGGTGGCAATCTTAGCCCGGCCCCGCGCTTCATGCCCAGATAGATGAGTCAGTTATGCTAAATCGACTGCTCCCAGATGGACAAATTATTCATGGGAGCCTTAAGTTTTGCCGCAGTGGGAGGATGCAGGATGTACGGTCATGCTGACAGCAGGTTTGTAGCTTCATCAACAGGACAATGGAAGCAAAGAAAAAGCTAGAGACACACTTTCATGTTAACAAAATAGAGTCTCTAATTATTTTTGACGTTACTATTCCCATTCGCAGACCGCATGAAAAAGACCACAACATAATTAATAAGTCCATTTTTAAACCTTTTGTTTATCTGCTTTATCGGCGACCTTGTCTAATCTCCTCCAGGCTCTTATCTCATGTTTACCAATGACTTTTTTTCACATCAAAAGTGGACATAATAAACACACCACATCAACTCCGTGATTCATTTTTCACACTTCTAGCAACAAAACCTCCTGCGAGAACAGCTGTAGATGTAACCCCTATCATTGATCTTGCAAGGCGTAGCCGGAGCTCCCAGCTCGCTGAGTTTTTGATGTTTCTGCCGCCTGAAATGCCTCACCCCCCTCACCCTCCTCACCCGCTGCCTGCGGGGCTGAGGAATCACCTGCTCCACTGAAACCCAACACGTAATCGCTTATCTACACTTGTCATGCTAGGCCCGCTACCTTTGCAGCTATTTGTCTTTAGATCTTCTTGGATATCAGTTTTTTGAAGGCACTTGTTCACGCTCGCACAAACACACAAACAACGAGCATTCACGCCAGTGTGCCCACACACACACACACACACACACACACACACGCACACACACACACACACACGCACACACACACACACACACACACACACTGAGTAACATTTACCACATATACTCACACATAGTTCCTTAAGGCTTGAATTATTGTGTTAAAATGCATGGTCTGCATTAGATGAATAAAAAACAGAAGATAGAGGTTACATTGTTTCCTCAGGCAAGAGAGCTACAGTGCCTGACTTTTTATAAAGTAGTGGATCGCCCCTCTGAAGGAGGTTTAAGGTTATGGAAGTCCCTGTGCTCACAGAAACTCTGCAGTCAGTTGCTGCAGAGTATCTGCAAACATTGGTGCTTGCTTAGACAGATGTGCTTATCATAAACTTCAAATATGTACCTTACTCAGATTTGCGAATGTGTTTGCAAATGGATCGCTTATTCCAAATCATTTGTACTCATAAGGTGCGTGGGAAGGAAACATTCGGTGGGTAAAACAAGAAAAAATGTGAATACGTCTCAGTTTATTCCACCCCTTTAATACAGGTTTGCCACAAGATCGTTGCAAGTTTGCTTTTTTTCACATCATACTGTATTGTGTTTTGTTGTTTTTTCAGTGTTTTGGTCTCACCTACAGAGTTGTCAGTCATAGTAGGAAGAGAAGGTGCAACTCTCACTATCCAAGAATAGCTCTCTATTCATTATTCAAAAGTTTAAGTCAGAAATGCGCAGATCAACAAGAACCCCTGAAAATGTATTTTACTGTACCGAGCAACCGAGATCTAAATTCTTGCCCCTCTGGCAAGCATAAATAAACAGCTCACCATTTATTATTTAATCTTCGTGAAAACACAGAGTTTGCAGTTGCATATTTAAGGTGTATACAACATACAACACGTCTGTAAAAAATGCTTATTTGTTCTGCATTGGTCAGCAAAATAAGTGGATTTTCTTCTGTCAAGAAGGTGCACACTAAATCAACACTCGGCACTGGGTTGATCCAAATAGAAAATGTTCGGAATGACAAATAATTTCACCAACCATTCATGACTGTCTCTCCCCCTGCAAAGCTTTGATATATTGTATTGAGTACGAGACTTATGAAAAAGCCGCACTCGGTGCTCTCTGAAGCTTTCTTTCTTTGCATTCATCACAAGTACGCAGGAAGATGCCAGCCTAGATTGATAACTGTTCATAAAGGAGCCCGAAACAGGCACGTAACTTGTTCAGCGAGGGAGCCCTGGGAGGCCCCTATCTGATGAGTGAAAGAAAGGGGACAAGCAGAGCAACAGTGAGTGCAGACACAGTGCTGGAGATACTGCAGGGTTATTGATGTGCTGCAATAAAGCAGCAGGAGGCCTGTTAGTACGAGCTTAAGAGCTTGTCTCCATCTCCTTAAGATTATCAATCATAACATTTACGGCCAATTAACAGTGGCTCATTGCATCAAAGCCAATACTGTCGCAGTTTCCCCCCCCAAAAGGCCTATTTCTGGAAAAAAGGAATATCTTCTAAACTTTCATTTAAGCTAAAATGAACATGAATAGAGAGAGAGAGCTGTGTGATTTGGTTGATGTGGAACTTCAGTGCTGTCACAGTTTGCTCCCTGGGAAAGGCCAACGCGGTCGCACTAAATGGCGTTTGAATGACATTTTGAGTGCAATAAGAACGCCGCTCTTGCTTTTGGCACGTCATTTATACACCATGTACTCTGTTGTGACTGCAATGCTAAACATATCTGCAGAAATATGCAACACTCAGAGCTAGTGACGTAGAATAAAAAGGGAGAAAGACTGCTTAATGGTGAGCGGGTTCAACAAACACAGGACTTTCAACCAGGAGACCGGTGTTCTTGTTCCAAAGTGTTGTTGAGCTATTTTGAAGTTAAGTTAGTGACTTTTTCTATTTGTTTTTTTAGTGACGTATGTGATGTGTTTTCTGTTCTTCTGTTACGTTGTTTCTGTACACATTTTATTTAGTTTACATACTTATTTTAAGCCCAACAATGACAATTTTCCTAAACCTAACTAAGTGGTTTTGTTGCCTTAACCTAACTGCAGCCCTTACCATAGTTTTAGCGTAAAAATTACACGCAAAAGAGACGAGTGAATGTGTCCTCATGAATGCCATTGTAATGTCATGCTATTTAAAACACCTTCCCGTGAGATTGGGTTGGAAAGGCATGGGAAAAAGGCAGCGAGGCCCTTGATCTTAAGTTGTTAATAATTAACCGATTAATTCTAATGCTACTCAGCTTTGCAGTAGTAATAGATATTGCATGAAAAGACTGAGGGAAATCAGTAGAAATGTTGGATGGCTGTCAGCTGGGTGTGAGATGAATTACAGGCTCATAGAAACTTTGAAATATAGGTGCGTATATTGAACTTGACATGCTGTGTGCATCAAATAAAGTACACACCAAACTGACTGAGAATAAAACCACAGAGAACCATATAACACAGTCTTCCTCTCAAAGGAATAATATCACAGTGTAGATTTAACTCCTGTCATATCAGACCAGCATCGACACTACAACCTACTTTTTCCAATATGTTGGTAAGTCAGTAGTCGGCCATTGCTTTGCTGTGGAAATTAGGGCAGCAACTAACGGTTATTTTCATTGTCGATTAATCTGTTGATTATTTTCTCTATTAATCGATTAGTTGTTTGGTCTATAAGATGTCGGAAAATGGTGAAAAATGTTGATCTGTGTTCCCTAAAGCCCAAGATGACGTCCTCAACTCAAAGATATTCAGTTTACTGTATTAGAGGAGTAAAGAAACCAGAAAATATTCACATTTAAGAAGCTGGAATCAGAGAATTTTACTTTTTTTCTTTAAAAAAATGACTCAAACTGATTGATATATTATCAAATTAGGCGATTAATTTAGTAGTTGACAACTAATCGATTAATTTAATAGTTGCCTGAACTTATCGATTAATCATTGCAGCTCTAGTGGAAATCAAACTATTCTATTTAAGAAACAAAACAACATAAAACATATTACACGATTCCCTGGACATGGTCTGGACATCCAGCAGACTCGGAGCAACATGATGAACATTAGAGCTTTTCTGCTGAGCAGTGATGAGAACGGTCAAAGTGAACCCAAAACAATAAAGTTCATGGCCATAAGAGGTGAACTGCAAAAGTTAAGAGGTAATGTCTTTGTGTTCATCACCCGTTTCACATTACACGTAATCATTTGACACATTGTTGATATATAAATATAAAAACTTTAGTCGCTTAGAGGAAATCCAATCATTAAGTAATTAAAATTAAAAAATCTGTACTGTGCGACACTAGATATAGTTCACGAAAACAGATTAGAGTTAATGCTACTTTCAGTCACTTTATTTGACCTTTTAACATACTGGCTGTAAGCTGAAATACTGTCAAGAATATTGGATACCGCTCCAGGTTTAATTGATGTGGTGTTTGTGCACCGACATCTATATTACACTGTGTTGTTACTACCTTATTTAACACTGCAGTTGTTCTCAAGAAACACTAAGTTATTAAAAAGACTGACACATCAAATTTTAATGATCTATCTGGTGCCGGCGCTGTGGTCAGACAATACTGTTTTACTAATTTACAATGTGATTAAAATGTTGATGAATCACTGACTTTCTCCCTTATCAGTCGACAGGTGTCTCTGTTTTGAATTAATGCGGATCAGAAGTCAAATTACCTGGATGGGAATTAATCAAAACTTACCCGGAGAAGACAGGAATCAATGAGTCGTCATTCTCGTCTAGGACTCACAATCCTTCCAAGCACATAAGGACACACGGGGACATCTCCACTTCTTTCACCGCAGTGTTGTTCAATTTTCTGGATACAAGTGAGATTGTGTTCTTTCCGTGAATGGAGATATAACAAAAAAAAGACGATTTTTCAGTTGCGTTTTTACTTCACCACTTGTTGGCGGAATAAGTTCGGAAGGTGGATACCATTTATTTCAAAATATTAAACATCAAAAGTGCTGTTTCTCCCCTTTCCCCCTCTATCTTCTTGGCACTGTGGCTCAGACCTTTAGATTAGTTTCTTGTATTGTCTCCGATGAAAAAAATGTAACATTTCTCTACTGTTGCACTTTAGACTTTGTGCACCATCACTGACAGCTCTCTGGCACTGCCAGGGAGGAAATTTAATCTTTTAGAGGGTCTAGGAGATATTTTTTATCACTTGTTGTTTGGCTTATAATATAACACTTTACAATAGGGCACACCCATGAGTGAGGGGTTGCTAGGGAACAAGGAATGACCTGATATTAATAAAGCGTTAATAAGTTGTTCCTGAATAGCTCTGGATTGAGGACTTTATAATAGATAACGGTGAGTTACTAGAGAACAGACTATATTAATTAATCATTAGATAATGATTAGTTCATAAATATCTGTATACTGACCACTTTCTCATGAGTCGGTCAACTGTGAATCAGCCGCTGCGCAGCACAAAAACTAGGAACGACTCATTAATGACTCGTTACTTCATCATTATTTACTCTTTTTGTGCACCCCTCAAGTAAAGTGATATATCATACTGTGTAGGGGAGACCGGGGTTGGTTGGCACACAGCTATTTTCTGGTCCTTTGAGGGTCACAGAAACAAAAATGTAACATAAAAATATTCACTTTCTTGACCTGCAATCATCTACTATGTTAAAACATCTGAAAATCACTAACGTTTTTGGTGAGGGTAACATTTCAGTTTTATAGTATCAAAAGTAAAAAAAGTGGTCTGTGGATTAAACGTATTGTAAAACTGTGTTAGATAGAGATATTGGAAATATGTTACTCTAGTTAATAGACATAGGAATCAGCTATATTTTGATATAAGATTTATAATTTCATGACAAAGTTGGGTCAAATGTGAGCGGGGTTGGTCGGCACGTGTCCATTAATGTAACTGTTAATATATATTTTGTTGTGGTATTTTGAGAGATTAAAAACTATTTTCAAGGATTAAAAATTATGTTTGTGGGCGCCTGGTTAGCTCAGTTTGTAGAGCGGGCGCCCATGTAACAGGCCTCAGTCCTGACCGTGGTGACCTGTGTTCAAATCCGGCCTGTGGCCCTTTCTGCATCCTCTCTCTCTTCCTCTTTCCAAGACTCTATCCACTGTCAATAAAATGCCCCCAAAAATAACTTAAAAAAAAAAAAAATGATGTTTGTATTGTTAGTTTATTATTATTCTTTTTTAATGGTCAAAGTAATTAGACATTCTTGCTGATGAATTGCTTAAACATGTTGTTTGGTTTTTAAAATGGGCAGATATTCTATTAAATATTCATGTTTCTTGCTTGAATTAAATGTTCAATTAGTTTTTTTTGCTTGCTTCATTTTATGTAACTATAGCATTTTAACAAATGCACAATGACTTTAATCACGAATCACCTACTTTTAGAAAACGTTTGTGTACATTAAAACATACTTATTGAAAGCTGAGGCCTTAACCTTTCATTTGCTGCTGGTTAGAATATTCTAACATAAATTATGACAGAGAAATACGACCTCGATCTCTCCTAATTACTAAGAAGTCCCTCATTACTTCATGATCATCTGACCATATAGGCAATCACTTTTGTGCCATCCGGTGGTCCATTATTTTTACTGAGGAATTCACAATCAGTCCCTTAATCACAAACCAGACAGTAGGATTCTCTTATAATATTTTCCCCATCATATTCAGACCACATCCAAGTCATATTCTGCAGCAGTAGTGAGGATGATGCCTTAAAAATGCAACATGTAGCAGCTGTGTGGAATACTTCAATGAAAAGGCAATGCACTGACGATTGTTATATTGGGTTTTACCTTCACCAATCCAATAACAAAATTCTGTTAACGTTTATAGATGTATCATGGGAGATAATGGACCCAACAGCACAGTCCTACTACAACACCAGAAGAGATAATACAGATTTTTAGCACTTTAATATTTTACTGTTCCCCAACGCCAGCAGAAACATAGCTTCATTTTGCTTTAGCTCTAGAAGAGTTGAACAGATGATAGATAGCATCACGTAGGTTAACATGTTTGATGTTAGCAGATATGCTTACTACTTGCCGCATGGCTACACTTCACTCATTAGTTCTTGTTTGATAGTTAGCGTTGTTCAGCATCAAAGAAACCTGTGCATCTGATGCCCCCAAGCAACAATTAGGAACATCTTAATCCTGAAAAGACCAGAATTAAATGTTGAAGTCACAAATTTCCCCTGTGATTTTCCTTTGTCCCATTTCTAATGTGAGTCTTTCTAAAAAAAAAAGGGGGGGAGGGTATTGCAATTTTTTATTTCTGCTTAAGGGAGGGTAGTCTGACTTATTTTGGGGACAGCAGAGGGTCTTTAAATGTTGTTTTCTTACTCAATAAATGTATTTTAGTTCAGCCTACTCTACGCAAGATTTATTATATAATTCAGAGATCAAATAGTTTCATTAAAAAAGACTGCTTTCATGTGCGCAACGGGTCATAAAGGTGCGTTTCACACACAGAGGATCAATCCTGTCTCTGTATCAGGGTTTTATTTTCCTCATCAACATCATAGCTCCACTGATGTCGAATAAAGTTCAGTTGTGATAAATGTTAAAGACTACAGTTTAGTCTGGCAGCCTCCTGCTTCAGATGGAGCTGGTGTTCTGCATAAAGTGCATCATGATCGCTGTCCGAGGTGCTGATCCTGTTAGGCCCCGTGACGTGGGAGATGTCTGACTGTCAGTCGGTGGAGCTCATCAGCAGGATTCTCACTCTACTGAGAGGAGATGGAGTCTTAATGGCTGATGAAACTTGTTGTTTCAAACGTCAATGTTGTTTTTGCGAAAGATGTGCCCCGGTAGCTCAACGGGTTGAGTGTGTACCATTAAGGGCCCTGACACACCAAGCCGACGGTCGGCTATCGAACAGTTTGAGGCCGTCGGTGAGAGTCCGTTGGCCTAGTTTTTTCGGCGTGTCCCGCACCGTCCGCACTAGTCTGCCCGTGTTGGAGGTTTTTTGGCCGATTCATCATTTTGAATCGGTGGCGTAGCCCGTCGGTGAGAGAAATCACTCTGATTGGCTGTTCAGCTTAAACGAATCAGAGCATGAGAAGAGAAACGGATGAAAGGAAAGCAAGCCAACAAGTAAAGTCAAGAGGGAAAACACAGAGGGATCTTCTCATTATTCATCTTCATCTCATCTGATACACGGATATTTTCACAATGACACGGCCATCTGGAATGAAGTTGGTGTGTGGTGACTGAGTGGTGTGAAAATGGTCGGCAAACGCTGCTTTGTTTCATGTATGTATCATAACAACAGCTTGTATATCCGCCGTCCTTGGTCTACTGGTTTCCCTTTTTGAATGATGAATACAGACTACCGCCGCCTGCTGGTGTGGAGAGTTATTTCATCTCACGCAGACGCAGAACATCCGTGCTAACTGGCTGTCAGCTGTAGTCTTTGCGGTGTGTTTGGGTGAAACTTGTCAGCCAAAACAAAGGTGATGTGAGGCGACGCAACAGGCGGCTTTTGTCGCCGCTAGTTGTCAGATGTCGGGTTGGTGTGTCCCCAGCTTAAGACTGAGTCCTTACCGCAGCGGCCCAGGTTCAAGTCCAGCCCAGGGCCCTTTGCTGCATGTCATCCCCCCCCTCTCTCTCTCTCCTGCCTTCCCTGTCCGTCTTTCTCACTGTCAATAAAAGCAGAAATGCCCCAAAAAATAATCTTGTTTTTAAAATAGGGAAGCTTTGTGAAAGATTCCTTGGGTATTGTGCCGTTTTTCTTTTTTAAATTGGGCATCTCTGTGCTGATACACGGCTTTGGGTCAGTTGGGGAGTTGCCAGTTTGTGTGTTTGTTTTGGGATCTCTGGGGGCGAGGTTATTGTATTTTTTTCAATGTCAAGGGGAAAGTCCAAAAATAATATAAATAAGGCTGAGGAGAGTATTGCTTTTTTATAAAATAAAATATAAGATTCAACTCCCCTGTCCACCCCAATCATTGTTGTATGTCTCTAATCATCATCTAATGATTCAAGTCTGTTTTCTAGTAACTCACCGTTATCTACTATAGTCATTGTTTCTGAGATATTCAGGAACTACTTTTTAACAATTCATTAATTATCACGTCATTCGTGATTCGTTCCTCACTCGCCCCTTAGTAACTACAAAATTTTGCGTACCGTAACGTCGTAAAACGGAAATTACAATGCTGTAATATTTTATTTTACTAGCTTCTTTATAAAAAAAAAATCAGCTAATGGTATTTTTTATTACTTGGCTATGAACCATTAAGGAGCGGTATGTTTCAGGCCTTGTCGGACTGACAGACAGCGTCTGAAATCCCCTCCCCCCCACACCTTTGGGATGTCGGAATTGAGCGGGCTGCTTCGGATAACTTTCCAAAATCGACAATCCGACAATCACGCCCATTTCACGCAGCGATTGGTCAGCTGTGCGGTGGTGAGACGTTAAGCAGGGTTTGAACTTCTCACCCAAGCTCTCTTTTTTCATCCATCACTCTGTCACTTTTTATGTGTTTAGCCAAGTGCAACGCCATGAATGACTTTGAGGAGAGACTGCCAGAAAGTGTGTGACCTTATTGTAGTTTTAACAATTACTGCATCTCACCCCTCTTTATGATGACAGGCTTTTTTGCACAACCTTCAAGTGTAGCCATCTGGATAAGATATAAACATCTTTGCCTTTAGATGTAGTTTGACTCAAACTCCACTTTGTTGCCCAAATGTTTATTTTCTGACTCCAATTACTGTCAAAGATATTGCATCCCTGTCTTGTAGAAATTACAGTTTGTACAGTACTAATTTGTTTTGCAAATTATGTTGTGGAGGGAAACATAATTGCAGCATGGATGATCTTAATTTGAAACACTTTCTTGAGTGATGAAAGCGCCACATTTTTGCCACAAAAGACTCATAGGGTGTACAATGCACAGACCAGAGACTCGGGATGTGAACCCTGAGTCCTACATATGGCAACAAAAGCATTTTGGTTAAAGTAAGGGAAAGATTGTGGTTTCAATTAAATGTTAATAAAGTACACAATCCTTTCTTGTGCTTCAAGTCAATGCTGACTTTCTTTCCTTAACCTTAACTTAAGTGCTTAAACACAACCGTGCTTTCGTAGCTAAAACATACCGTTCAGCCCATTTGCAGGAAAAGGCGTATGAATGACACGATAACGCGCAAGGCAATTAGCGTGCGATAAGAATGCCTTTCTTGCTTTTGGCGTGTCATTTGTACTCAGAGCTAGTGATGTGAATAAAAAGTGAGAAAGACTGCTTATGGCAAGCGGGAGGGGAGGTTGATGGGTCCAACAAACAGGAGAGCGGTGTTCAAGAACGGTGTTTTGTTTTGTTCCGTTAGTGACGTTTGTCACGTGTTTATTTTGGTGATATTTGTGACGTGATTTCCGTACTTATGTTACGTTGTTTCTGTATGCATTTTTCTTAGTTTACGTACTTATTTTAAGCCCAACCATGCCGTTTTTCCTAAACCTAACTAAGTGGTTTTGTTGCCTGAACCTAAGTTCGGATGTTACCATAGTTTTGTTGCGTGGCGTACAAATGATGCGCGAAAAGCATGAAATGCGTCCTTGTGACATGCGGAATGTCAATGTAATGTCATGCTATTTATACCGGGTTGGTTTTACAATACGGTTTATATATTAACATTGTTTTATGAACTGGATGAAATGCTGTTGCAAAATTGTAGTACATAAAAGTAATTTCTTGGAGACAGGGTTACACACCAACAATATTCATGTTTTTTGTCACTTTTTGTCAAGCTCCAGCTTGTTGCCCAAATTTGGATTTTCTGACCCCGGCAAGATATTGGCGATATATATCAGCTCCTTTTTGTATGGACTTGGCTCAGCCAGGCTTGAATTTTTAGACTCTCTCTTAAAGATCCAACAAAAATATCTAATAAGATATTAAGCACCATGTCAATGTTTAAAAACTAAAAGTTACAACGTTTGGCGTCTGCTTTTCAGCACTTTGGAACTGAAACATCTTGTATTGCCAGCTCCTCGCAGAGCAGCTGAAATCTGTGATTAGGTTCCAAAATGGAGCATTAACGTTTGGAAAGTGAGAAATGTCAGCACCTTGCGAAGTGATCCTAGAGTCATGGATATTGATCAACAACACTGTCGGCTCCCCTGCAGATGGATAGTGGACATTTGGCGCTCTGGGTCCAGTAAAAATCGTAGTTATTGCTCTTTAAAATGTGGCCATCCAGTCCTGGGAGCAGGAGCAGAAAGATTTCACAGACAATCAATGTGACTGTGAGACGCCGATGTGACAGACAGTGAGTGAGATGTGGGTGGTGGGTGAATTTATGAAAGGGGAGGTTGGGGGTTAGAAGATGTTGGCCTTGGCTTGTCTCCTCACTCGATGATCGACTGACCCGGCGTGTCAGAGGGTTGGAGCAGTCTGGGTTATCACTTCGACTTTTTTCCGCCCTGCTCATTCCGCCTTCGTCAAATCTCCATGGTGATAAATCACAACATAGATTCTTTTTTCTGAGTAATATATTCAGCTATTTTATGAGTTAATCTATACCTGTAATCTTTTATTCTGTCTCATTTACATCTGGCGCATGCCTACCTACTGTAGCTTACATTTATAATTGCAGCCTTCAGTGCTGTGTTTCATTTTATAAGAAGTAGTGTGTGTGTGAGAGAGATGGAGAGAGAATCACACACCCCTGTCACAACCACCAGCAGGACTTCTTTGACAAGGGCAGCAGCCTTAATTTATTTTGATGGCTCCCCTTCCCAGCTCTGAAGGTCATCCTCCGCGCTGATAAGAAAGCTGAAAGAAAAGCGTTTTCACAAGCGATAATCAACTGCTTATTCCTTCAAACTCCATGTCCGAGAAGTGGTGGCCACAATTCCATTGTAATGCGAGCTGACAGGTGGTTTTGTGTTGCCGGAGGGGGGATCTGCAGCGGCGTTGGGCCGAGAAAACAGAATTGATTGAGGTTGTTTCAGCATAAGAGAAGCCCAGAGAGCACCAAAATAAGCCATAAAAATTGATAAACAATGGCTGAAGAAAGGAGTTGGCATTTCACGAAACGGACAAACTCGCTGAAATATATCTCTGGCGATTTATGCTGAAGTGTTTGTGTTTAAGGCCACACTCCCGTGGTTCGTTTTATAGCTGGTGTCACATTCAACCTCATTCTCACTGTATGCTTTTCGACAAGTTATGAGTTTCAGTCAGACTTTATGCCATCCTGTATAAATATTTATATATATATATAAATATATATATATATACTGGCTGGCTGGAAGAATGACAGCGTATTTGAAGTCTCCTCTGAAACAGAGCCAGTCCTTTCTCTGGACCGAGTTTATAGTGGTGAGAGAAGAAGACTGTCTCTCACAGCAGCACACATCGGTGTGGATTTGATTCAGGATCGATCGCGTGAAAACCACAAAGCAGCAGAGCGGCTTCAAAGAGGAAGGCAGATGAGCTATGTATGGAGAATAATAACGAATCAAAGATGGGGAAGAGTTGCGGGGGGAAATCGATTGGATTCTGGGGATACCGAGAAAACATACAAGTTCTTCAAAGTGGTCGGATAACTTACATTTGCCTTTTAAAGTAGTTTTTAGAAACATTTCAGATACTGCAAGCTGCTCAATCCATACCTCACTGGATTATAAAAACAGTAAACCACCTCGGACTTTATTTTTAAATGTTATCTCCCCTTAAACATAATGTGCGATCACTCCTACTGCTTAGAGCCAACTCCAGACTTGTTTCTGAGAATAGATGCATTTTGGTTTATTTGGCTGCACTTTCACATGACTCTGCTGCAGGAGACTTTTTAAGGTTTCAAGGGATGAAGGTTCACATGAACTGGAGTTCAGTTCATGGCTGCCTCCTCACCGATGTTGCTATGGCGACACTGCTAACAGCGGGAAGGTTTCAGCAAGTATAAGACAAAACAGGTCATTCGTCAGTAGCCAACTATGATAAAGGTCTGGGGAAGTTTAGGCAACTGAAACTTTAAGGACAAATCTGAAACAAGTGTGAAACCAGTAAAGCTTGAGATCCCTTCTTTTTTATTGAATGTTTCAGTAATGAAAGGTGATCAAAGTATTCTTTGATGTGGTGTTTTTGCACTGTGCTTGCCACACTCAGAAATCAGCCAGCATGCTCAGTACTATGACTATCGGCCAGAGGTGGGACCAAGTAATTGTTTTTGCTAGTCACAAGTAAAGGCCCTGACAGTTAGGGGCCGTCGGTGAGCGTTCATCGGCCTAGTTTTTTCAGTGTGTCCCGCACCATCAGCTCTAGTCTGCCCACGTTGGAGGTTTTTCGGCCGATTCAGCATGTTGAATTGGTGGCTGAGCCTGTCGGTGAGAGAAATCAGCGATTGGTGGTTCAGTGTAAATTAATCAGACTTGAGGCGATGCAACTGGCGGCCTTCGTCGCTGCTAGTTCTCTGATGTCATGTTGGTCTGGGCCCTAAGTCTCAAGTCTTTGCACTCAAGTCCCAAGTCCTAAACTTTGACTTTCGAGCTGAAATAAGTTGTAATGTGCTCTTCACCAAATGTAATGCCATATTAACAACAGAGTAATTGGCGCCAATTGAATGCCGTGTTCAGTGACACAACGTTAGTTCTTTGTGGGTTTTCTCCTGAAATTTGATTGGATGCTGTCGGATTTGTTCAAACAAAGTTGATTCAGGGAATTGAGTGTAAGATAATCAAATACAAGTCCCAATAATATTCACCAAAAATGAGTAACAATAGATAATAGAGTAATAAATAATAAGAGTCCAGAGTTCAACAAAAAACACCCCTTTTCGGTGATTTGGCAATAAACAAGAAAAGATAGAAATTCAGTTTGTTCAGTTCAGTTCTTTCCTCCACGAGTAAATCCTCTTCCCAAACGAATCAATAAAGGATCTCTCAAAAGGTAAATACCCTAAAATCTCCGACACTGTCTGAGTTACCTCATGTACCGGGAAGCTGATCGTCTTTGTGCACACACTTTTTAAATAACATACTTTTCTTTGGGCTTTGGGGAAGGTATCAAGTATCTTCAAGTCAAAAGGCTCAAGTCCAAATGAAGTCACGAGTCACTGGTGTTAAAGTCCAAGTCGAGTTGCAAGAGTCCACACCTCTGACATCTACAGTTTGAATGTGAAATTGAGTTTGACTCTTCTCTTTCTCTCTAAATTAAAATCCTGGTGATGTTGAGGCATTTCCATGTCTCTTCACACTCTAATGTTTATAATTTCCCATGAAATAAGAAGGTTAATAAAGCAAAGGTTGTTATAACATGGAGTGCAAATGGGTGCTTTGTAATGCTAGAAACGTGATAAATAGATAAAGTCTACATTCTAAGACTTTATTGAGTAATCAACAATCTTGCTCCAGGCTATCCATAAAGCTGGAAATGTTAAACACATCACTTCCTGTGATGTGAGAGACAATATAAAGGTTGCAGGTTTACATCACATTATTTTGTTACCGTATACGAGCAGGGGATAACAAGAAGCAAATTGATAATTTACTTGAAATAGAGTGCCACAGATTAAACTGATAATATTGTCATTATAAATTATCATTTTGTGTAGTTATTCTGTGTTACATTCCATTATTTTCCATGTCTTGATGAAAACCCGCGGGACGTAGCTCACACATTGATTAGCACATGGTTTTGTGGTCATTAAGACTCCCGAGTGGCTTCCACTTAGAAAAAGGCCATCACTATTCATTTATGAGGCACTTATGTGGCAATTATTACAGCACGCAGGAGGATTTTTCATTCATTCAACAGTATTGCACTAAATAATCATTATATTCTATTGATAATAACACCTGAAATGAAATGTACGGTGTGATAGCTTTGCCTCAAAAGATCAAGTGTTGGCTCGCTGCTCAGTTTGCAGTCTGGGGAGACATTTCAGTTGTAATAGACAGGAAACCTATTACACTTTTTAAAACGGTGCCAAAGATTAATTTATATTTTTATTGGCATATAATGGAGTTTGTAGACCACAAGGCCACCGTCGCTTTTAATGAGATTAACTTTTTACTCACCCTTTCCCATGTTTTGCTTCTAATCAAGAGGCTATACTTTTAAGTATATTTAAGGAACTTTTTTTGCTCATATTCAGAGGATGCTTTTCGATTTTCGAGATATTTTTCCGTCACTGACTTAATTTTTGTAACAATGAAAAGTCTGAAGGCCGTCTGTCATTTTGACAGACTGTAGGAGGCCTCAGAGTGCCGATGCAGCTGCGCCGCTGGTACAGAAGGAGAGCTTGCTGCAGGATTTCCTTCCGGTGAAGCGAGTGCTTGCAGGATCAGGAAATCCCACGTTCAAAGAGCTGGTAAATCCAGTCTCCAGTGTGGCAGCAGAGCGCGGGTGCAGCCTTCAGAACAAAATGAAAACAGCTGTGAGAAGTCGTCTGTCCAAGGCAAAGACTACGGGAGAAAATCATTCATCTGTGTTGACATGAAAAGAGGTCGCACGGTCATGTCTCTGTTCATCTTTTCTCACTACAATTGCATCATCTATACACTATATTAATTATTAAAAAAGTGAGTCAGTCTTCAGTCCGATACTAAAAATGTATTGAAAACAGATAGGGTTGTGTATCAACACTGGATTTTAGATATAGAATTAGAGTCACAGACTCAGCCTTTAAATAGACGTATCTATTATTGTCATTAAAAAATGAAAATCAAATGATGGGTAATAATGGATTATGACGGTATTTTTTATAACTATGACGGACGACAAGAAAGTGTAACGCCACCACTGCTCATATGCCAAAATCTATTGTGTTGCATTTTGATCTGTAAACCTGAACTGTGAGAAAAACTGTTTAGCATTGCTGAAGATGCTTTCTCCCTAATAATAAGGCCATAAGACGTGGTGTACAAACACTGTTTAAAATAGGTACGAGGCAGAGAATGAATCAAACAAATGGGAAATACATGAATGTTGTCTTCCTATAGAGAAAATACAGCTCTCTATGGACCCTCACTGGTGCTTTACTGTTGGCTGGCAACAGAAGATTGCGTTTCAATGAGATAGCAATCTTGAGAGTGATTTACTAGGACAAATAGAAAATGAAGTGGCAAAAGTGGACATGGGTTGCATGTAGATGTGTGATGTGCCTGCTGGTATCATCAGCAGTGTACAGTACAATAAGTGGAGAGATTATACTTATCATTCACCAAATAAACATATAATCAGTGTGTTTTTTTTCTCCATTTATGCCTAAATGAAAGCCGGGAAATGCATTTACTAAATTCATAAGAAGCTGTGACATCTTATTGCGTACACACAAACAGATCTGAACAATGACACTGCTGCACATTACATTCAGATTCTGTACAGGATTGTAGCAGATTTTTTTTGTTGGCTAAAATACTAGTGTTGGCTCACCATCAAGTGAGAGCTTAGCAGCGAAGTACAACACACCCCACAGGCTCCTCTTACAGCTAATCATGCTGTTCCTCACACCTTGGTCTCCAATCTCTTCTCTCCACTATCTGCAATCTTCTCTGAGGCTTTCAGCAGGACAGCGTCACACTTTTAATGTTTGGCAGCGCTCCATGTTGGAGGCCATGTTTCACAGTCATGTCTAGAAGGTAACCCATAAGTTGGGAAACTCTCGCAAGATGGTTTAGGTTAGGCAACGACCTTAAATAGTTAAAGTCCCTGGGAAATGAAAAATAGATTTTCCCAGGCTCAATCCTGTGTCCTTGTGTTCATTGTAGGGATGTGCATTACAAGCAAAAATACTACTCGAAAATCACTGGGAATTATTCGATTATTATTCGAATAACAGTATCACAGTATGTTTACATTGTCTTTTCTCTTCTTATGAACGGTTTCAAATGTTTGATGACTCATCCTGCACGCAAATTTACAAAAATTCATCCAATCAAATGAGACTTTGGACGACTAGCTAGCCAATTGTTTGTGGATTAGGGATGTTAATAATTAACCGTTTAACCATTAACCGACATTGAGAATTTTGAACGATTGATTCTATCAGTTAAACAGTTAAAATAAATATAAAAAAATTAATAAAAACCTGAGCAATACTCAAAGGAGCGGCTTGCCACTTAAAGGAGAATAGCTGGTCCACCTTAACAGCCCACCTTAAGTGAGGCTGAGCTGGTGTTGCAAGATACAGGAAGTTGGCTCGGGGCTTGAGGAGTTGTAACATTTACTCACAAAAAATAAACTGTACACACACTGCACTGCTACGTTCACAGCTATAACGTTACTGAGACCGTGTGTGTGTGACAACGGAGAGCATGAATTCATCAGTAACGTCATTGCTGTGAATGTAGCACATACACACACACGGTCAGTCGGGCTAACAGAGTACGCCAGGCAGACACACAGCTGACAACCTCGCAGCTAAACTAAATGATGCGGTGGAGACTTTTACTGGCAAAGTGGCTGCATATGTCCAGGACAATACACACAGCATCGTGGCTGCTAACGCTCCTGATCGGGTGAACTGGGGACTCAGTTGTCTGTTTTGTGCATACACTGCAGCTGGTGATAAATGATGGATTTAACCTGTTTGTGCATTGGCTTATCGTTGCAGCTGGGCGGCTTGTTAGGCACTACAACCACAGCACCGCTTTAGCATCCCTAAAGCGAACTGTTGTTTAGTGTCTGATAGAAACTTGTTCCCCAACAACTGTCTTTTAAAAAGAACAAAGCCGAAACAAATCTCTTAAGAGATCAATCTTTACTCATGTCTCACCAAGTTTGGGGGCACAAGTGATGATGAAGGCAAAGTTTTAAACGTCTAAATTTCCCAAGAATGTCTGGTAAAGCTGGGGAGATGTTATAAAGGCTTTTCAGACTTCTATATTCTCCCAGAACTTTGACATAAAGGAGTATCGGGCCGGGCCACGTCGTCTCTGTGAATTGCATCTGAGAGCGGTTTTGTGGAGACCACTGCCTCGCACACACCAAATCAAATCAAGTCTGTCAAATTGAAGCTGCTGGATTCCCGGCCAGTGCCGAGTCTCAGTGTCGGCCTCACCTCCCTCCCTTTCCACAGCACAGCCTCTCATCTGCTCTAAGCGCTGTCATTACAACACAGTCAATACACTGAAAATCTTGTACTCTGCTACGTGGAGCAACCCGAGGCATACCGATCAGTATCGGCGGTGAAAAGCATGACTATAAATTAATGTAGGTTCTTTGTGTCATAGAATGAGGAGGTTTGGGTGTTTAATGGTTAGCAATACGATGGATTTCAGTCCCGAAGATATTGAGCTGCTGTAAGGAAGGGCAACCCCTCATGAGCGTTTGTTTCTTGAATCACACGTCTGTGCAGCCGGTCAATAATAATGACTGGTCCTCCATGGACAGCGTCAATGTGAAACTGTAATTATCTGTCAAACTTATTTCAAGGTCACATAGTACCAGATAATAGTTGACAAGTCCCAAGAATCCGCCTGTCAGGAGAGAAAGAAACAACACAGTTTGAAATGATTCAAGACGGATGAAAAGCAGAACAAACGAGCGCAGCACAAAGGCATGATGTCACACATCGGCATACAAACAGGCATTTCAGGTGCAGCACTGAGTCAGCATTCAACTATAAAAAAATATATATTATTTATTTGTTTGCTCTCTTTATGCAGTCTAAAGCTCTTACACCCATTCTTAAACCTCAAATCTACTCTTTCTACTACTCTGAAATCCTTCTCTGCACAGTTCATGTTATACCATTTTCTTTTTTTTGCAAAGCTGAACAATTTTCTTACAATCTTTACTTCACTTTCCCATATATCTAGAAGGTAACTGGAAGAAAATTGGAGATGGTTAAAGTTAGGCATTGACCTTGAATGGTTAGGGTTAGGATAGGTCGTCGGGCAGCGAGTCTCACCAGAGTTTTAGCAATTTGCAGGTTACCTTCTAGACTCAACCCCTTCCCATGTCTTTGGTAGCTTGAATTTGCACTGTTGGTGAAACAACAATTTACCTACCAGCACCTACACTATTTGTTGGCTGTTTCTTAATGAGACAAATGGATTATTGGATGCAGCATTCATGCAATACGTCAAAACGTCAATTACTTTTTACACAAATCTAAGAACAATTAGGATTTAAAATTATTTTTTTTAATTTTTGGTTCACTGTTTTTGTAACAAAAATGGAACAAATGTTATAAGAAAAACCTATTAACAAGGTAACAATTAAGTTGCATTGTATTAACACTAGTGAATGATTTAGGCTGCATTCAATTTACAGTAAATACAGTATGTAGTTACTTGCCGAATTGAATTTTTATATGCAGACTTCCACACTAACATTCAACTAGGTACTGAGTTGTTGAAAATATCTACTGTACTGTAAAACTTAAGAAGCACCAAAACAAAGGTACAAGTTTTTCCTGCTGCCTTAAAAATGAGCGTTAAAACAGCCGGCAACCTCCGGGTCTGAAAAGTGAAGCCAATGCGGAAGCGCCTTAAACTTGCATTCTTTCTAGTAGCCAGCAGGGGGCGACTCCTCTGGTTGCAAAAAGAAGTCTGATTGTATAGAAATCTATGAGAAAATGACTCTACTTCTCACTTGATTTATTACCTCAGTAAACATTGTAAACATGAGTTTATGGTCTCAATCACTAGTTTCAAGTCTTCTTCAACACAGCATGATGTTCATTTAGTAAATTATGGTCCCATTTAGAGTCACACAGACCATAAAGCAGAGTATGCTTTAGGGCGTGGCTACCTTGTGATTGACAGGCGTTGTCCGGTTTGGGAGTTGTGTGTGATTTTGTCTCACAACTTTAACCCTTGGCCTTAATAGGAGGTTCTACTGCTAAAATGTAAGTAACTGGTGGAACTGAGCATCCTTGTTAAGTGGACCTAAATAGCTGAATAGGCGGGACTGCAATTCTGTTTTAACACAAGAAAGTATTTATAATTAAGTGCCCTAATCCACTGCATATGTCCTAAGCCAAATTAAGAAAGTGTGTAAATAATACATTAATACAATGATAGATAATAATAAAATAAATAAATGAATAAGGTCATTCTATTCCATCAAATGCTTTTTCAGCATTCAGCTGCAAAATAAAGTTTCAAAGCCAGTTTGTTGTATCAGTACAGAGGTTGTTTGTATACTCATTTCATTAATATAGATAAATATTCGCTCCGTCATTGTTTGTATCTAGTTTCTAAACACTTCTGAGAGCTGCACAGAATAATTTGGGTAATACCCCGTGGATCATGCCGTAAGCGATGCTCCATCCAAACCGAAGGATGCCTCCCTAATTTGGAGGAAAATCACGTCTTTATTGTGATAATGAAGATACTGACCAACCTGTAATGAACCAGATAACTGACACATCAGTAGATAAAGCACAAGTGCTCATCATTTACATACTAATTAATGCCTTTATATACAAGAATAGGCATATGTTGCTCAAAGCTTAAAACCGCTCAATATTCATCACACATCCTTTGCTTATTTCCATTTTTTCCTGCATTAATAAGCAAACACAAACAAGCTTAGTGCTAGTTTCAGGTTCGCCAGCCGTTTTGCGTGTGAAGCTGGTGAGTGTAACAGCATAAAGTATGAAACCCAAACAGAGTTTAGAAGTGCTCAGAGGGAGGAGGAGACAGGGGATCATCTTTCATTCAGACCTATTTTCTTGGTGATCTTAAAACTTCTTTATGGGATCACACTGTCAGCTCTGCTCCAGTTTTCTGTTGGAGAAGTTTTCTATCCGTCATGACTGCAGTTAAGATGTAACTTCTATGTGTATACAGTAATATATCCACATATAGATCGATTCAAGTTGATTTATGAATCACTTAAAACAAAACTAAATCAAGCAGTCATGAAACTTTAACTGCCTACCGCCACTTTCTGCAAAATCTTACACAATTATGACAATTTTGAGTGCTGTTTAGAAATGCATAGACAAATCACCAAAGAGTTTATTTACAAAAAGTTCATTTGCTTTTCTTGTTGCATTTTAAATAGTTTTTTTTACATGCAAAGCTTTAACTGAGGTTTTCAAATTAAACTTTGAATGTCTGTTATGCTAGACTGCCCTGGGGAGAGTAAACAGGTTTTTAACCACAGTGAAAAAGTCATTTTTGAAAGGCTAAATGCCAACAAATATGCATTGAAACAGAACATTTCGTTAGATAAAAACATGTTGTGGCTTAGAGGCAGAGCGGGTCGCCCACCAATCGGAAGTTTGGTGGTTCGATCGGCTCCTCCAGTCCACATGTCGTCCTTGAGCAAGATACTGAACCCCAAATTGCTCCCGCAGGCTGTGCCACTGGTGTGTGAATGAGTATTTAGATTAGATCCTGATGGGCAGGTTGGCATCTTGCATGGCAGCCTCTGCCATCAGTGTGTGAATGTGTGTGTGAATGTGTGTGTGAATGCTGACATGTAGTATAAAGTGCTTTGAGCGGTCGGAAGACTTCCAGAGTCCATTTACCATGTTGTGAATTTAGGAAATGATTACATCTATCGTTTTTCAATAAATTTTGACTTTTGGACTGAGAACTGCGACAATTAACATTACAGAGATGATTGAGGGCTGAGCGCCGAATCACTCGCTATGTGTGTGTGTGTTTGAGAGAGATAGAGGGAAGAGAAGGTGGAAGGTAATAAAACTTGCACACTGAGATACTTAGCAATGCCAAACCATGACTCCTCTTAGACCACAGTCCCTGCACATTACTAACCATGCGGACACTGGGGACATATTGATTTCAGCCGCATTTCAAATATTATTTGGTTATTAAAAAATGTACTAAACGATTTCCAATGGCTCTTATACGCAATGTTTAACCTTATATATTACATTGTGATGCAATTTTGATTGTTTTCTGAGTGAATTTTTACTGTTAGACTAGTCGACTAGTCTAAGTTTAAACTTCTGTTTAAATGTCAGGGAAATTAGATGTTAGGAACATCCCGAGTCCAAAGGTAACAAAATCTGCCAAGCAGCTCCTTTTAAGCTCATTTATTGACAAGTTATATCTCATTTGTTTAATCCATACAAAAGAAAAGTTGTTGTTTCACTCTGATTTTCCTCTGGACCATTTCTTGGCCAGGAGCTGTGACTTCCGGGAGTTTCCACTCTTTGGCTGCCAGCCTTGAGTTGACTGTACAGTTAGTTTAACACGTTTTTTCTATGCATTAAACAAACAAGTTACAACATGTTAATTAGTGCGCTTTGTAGATGCTGGTTGGCAGATTGTTGTTTCATCAACAGTGCAAGTTCCAGCCACCAACGACATGGGAATGCATCCAATTAAAATTGGAAGAAAATGGTTCTTGATTTGCAAAAGAAAAGAAAAATGGTATAACATGAACTGTGCAGAGAAAGAGTAGATTTGAGGTTTAGGAATGGGTGTGATAAGAGCTTTAGAGTGCATAAAGAGGCCTGTGGTACAAAGCAAGCTTAAGATTGGCTGATGCCTCCGCTGATGTTGCCACTGATAATGAAATTTGTAAGACTCCCACAGGAATGATCAGCTTTTGTCTGTAGGTGTAGGAGTTACTCACAGTCTTTGCAGTGTAGCACACCGCAGGAAGATAGTCAAGGTTTTTGAGCCCAGGCAGTGAAACACAGTGAAGCTAAGACAGAAGAGGATGTTAACTGAATCTAACAAGAAGTTAGAAGTGTAGGGATCTACTCTCGAAGTGAATGGAGCTATTAAAGTGCAGCAAGCACAACTGATAATAGGTAGAGGAATGTTGTAGGTCAAGAACAACAGGGTCATTCAGGCCTTGGTGTTGGCAGAGGCAACCCTCAAAGGAACAAAATAACAGCCCCAGAAAGTGGAAATTGATTGTAGAAAAAAAAAAATCCATCACCACGAGTAAGTGGCAAAGTTCAAATTGTGCCGAAGCAGACCAGGGGCAAAGAGTGTAGAAAGTGTAGAAAACTACAGGCTTAGTTGGAAAAAGTTTGGAGTGTGGCAGCAGCAGAATATGATGTGCTAGCGTCACCATAAATCCCAGCCAGTGGCTATGTTGTCGTCGTGTTAAGATGCAGCGACAGAGACATATCCTGTCAGGATGCAAAGTTAGTCTTTCTCTCCTGAGGTTTCGATCGTCTGAGTCTTTGGGTGAAGCAGCTGAGCATAAACAAACGTAAATGAATTATTAACCTGCAGCAAATTGGCTTTGTATGTGAGGTGGGCTTGCCGCAGTAGTCGGTGTTACCGGTGTAACATTGTGTTCAGGCGTACACCAATTACATGCCCAACTCCGCATTTTTAATAGAAATAAAATCAATTTTGTACATTTTTAGTAGATTTGTAAATTTGTAAAATACTAACCATGTTATGAATACTTAGTTGGATGACGGACGCTATAAGTAGAAACTGAAGTGTCTGCTCTGTACAGCAACAGCAGCAGAGTCGCAGCAGAGTAGCGGGATTCAGAATACACTTATCAGAGAGTTGACAGACAAGACAATGGCAGAGGATCTGGTGTTAAAGTGAAAAACCAAAGCATCTCTCTCTACAGATATTGAGGATCATCGACAAATATCTTTTCTTGTAAAATGTCCGGCGTAGTCGGCAACACCTGTGTTGTCACGTGTTTATTAACCGGTGGGAAAATGTCTTTATTGTGGCATCCCTCATGTAAGGGTGAATATGGCAGGGAATTAACCCCGCACGGCAGCTGGATTCTCGCGATGTCACAAGATCACACGTGAATCACGGTATTAAATGTGACACAAAAATCCATCTGGTCAGGCTTCAAGTAATGCGTTTGTGTCCGGCTCGGCAGACAACAGACCAGTCGGCGTCCTGTGAGGAGCTACTGAAGCTACGGGCGTGGCTTAGGTGTGTGTGAGACCCGGTGAGACCATAGCGTGCGATGACATGGAGAGGCGACCGCAATGGCGGCTCCTAAAGAGGTTAGTGTAGATGCTGCAACAACATCAGTTATATCAGAACTGGGAGAGCCTTCAGTTAGTTTCGCTTTCGTTACTTTGATTGACAGATGGTTCATCCAATCACCTGCCAAGTATTTTTTGAAAGTGTCTGCCCTTTTCCAAACAGTTTCCAACGACGGCTCTCGCAGATGGTTCTGTGCAAACAACCCGTTTGACAGGGTCAGCTTAGCAGGGAATAACTGCTATTAAATATGAAAAGGTTACGGCAGCTGGGTGGGCATAGGGACTGAGGTTCACTCACACAGGTCAGAAAAATACAGGGCTGTTAGCTGTCCAGTGAACACAACACAGCAGCAGGTCAGTTAGTAGATCGACCTGTTTACTTTGCACTGTGGCTGGAAGATGAGGTTGCACATGAATGAAAGAGACTCAGGGACTGCATGAAAATTAGGTCAAACAGGAACGTTTTCCAGGTCTTCCTGGGGAACCCGGAGGCGTTCTCAGGCCAGATGACATAAGTATAATGGCTACGTTCCAAATCACAGACTTTTTTTTTTTACTTTTAGTACATACTGCAGCTGCCTTTACAAAGTACATACTGTTGCATGCAGTATGCATACAATTGGGACATACTTTGTCATAACATTGTGCCTTGAACTTTGACCCTCTTGCTCATATAGAGTGCTCCAGGAAGTTAGCATCGCCCTGGTTCCCTCAGCAAAAAGCCAATGTGATTTTTCTATTGGGTTTTGGACTATTGCATACAATCAACTCTGTGGCAAACACAAGTTTATGATACTTACACATTTTGTTCAGCAAGAAAATTTTCACAAATGAACACCACTTTTATGATTTTTGAAGTGTGAAAGCAATCAGCAGAAGTAAAAAGCTAACGTTAGGTTATAAACAAACTACACCACAGTCGCATGAGCGCGAGTATACACAACGAGGCTGTAAAGGCGGACGAGTCGGCGTGATGACGTTTAGTAATCTCATTTAGCCACTTGTTAACAACCGCCTTTTTTAAGACACATTGAGTCTTCAAAATTCACAAGTGGGGTATATATTGATGTATTTTATGTCGTAGAACAAAACGTTAAAATCTCTTAAGCTTGTGTTAACCACAGACTTTATTTTGGGAATCTAACAAAAAAAACATTAAAAAATCCCATTGACTTCGAGACGAGGGAAGTAAAATGCTAACTCATATCCGGGTTTTAGGACTCATTCCTCATTCCTTTGAAAAGCATCCCGAGATAACTTCTGTTTCTGATTTGACGCTATATAAATATAAATTAAATTGAATTCTTGAGGCACTCTATATCCGTTGCACAGAGGATTGTGGGTCAGAATAGCCAGAAAAGCATGTTGGCTTGCATACCGCAAAATGCAGCCGGATGTAGTAGGACATCCTGGTATTTTTGGCATACTGCATTTGACATTCTATGTATTGGGACATACTAAATATTTTTCTGGCATACTAAATAGTATGGGTATTGGAACGCACGGATAATCTCTCCAGCGTGTGTCCAAGAGCCCATTGTCTCATCATCTGCCAATGGCTGTAGGCTAGTTGGAGTTATATATAGCAGCTATTTATTGAACATATTTTTGCACTTTTGTTGGGTTCCCCAGTCTGCCCCCCCATTTAAAAGTTTCTAAACTCCCCCTTGCTCTCCCAAAATAATCCACCTTCCCTGCATCAAATAGAAAAAATACATGACCCCTCTAATCATTTTTGTATAGCCCCTTAAATAAACCAGAAACTGAGGAATCCAATACCAATAGATGGATAGATGGATGGTCTTTATTATCCTAAAAAAGGGAAATTCATTTTCCATGTCTATGCCCAGTGGAAGTTGGGTGTCATGACTCATGAATGTGCAGCATTCAGAGTTTACTGAAGAAGTTAGGGACTCATGTTCAGGGATTATGTGCTCAGCTAGTGAGTCTTACTCGAGAGAGAGAAACACTGCTTCAAAATATGCAAATCTCTCTCATGCATAACACAGGAGCTGTGCATCAAATATGGGTGTACATTACGGTAACAGTTTCTGATTCACATTCCCTTTTAAATGAAGCAGAGTTTGTACTGTACCGTTTCAAATCTGAGAAAAATACACCACTTCTTTCATATCATGCTGTTAGTTCTTGGTTTCTTTTTCTCGACATTGCTGAGCATGTGACCTTGTGTAATCGGTCCTTGACGACCATTTTCTTTCAATTTTACAGTGTGTTTAAGTCCTAAATCATCCATAGGGTTTGTTGCTGGGGTGAGGAATGGATCTTGCCACAGCAGCGGACTGGACATCATATAAGCTCATCTTGATTTGGCACTTATTTTATTATTAGGAGCTGCTTTCACTTTGGAAAATCACCATTTAATATATGCACATTTAGGATTAACTAACACCGTCACTCAGTGTGTGTTTTATTAAGGTTATTGTTATAGGTATTTCTTATTTTAAAGTCAGAATTAGTGAGGAATCATAGATTTATATCGTCGGTACTGGTGCAGAAACATGTGCAAGGAGACACTTGATTGACAGAGCCCTTGACATTTCTCAGCATTCAGCATTCAGTCAGCAGCAGCCAGCAGGTATCCTGGCCTCATGCAGTGTGGCTGCAGCTATGATGAGTGCCCAGCAGTGTTTCTGTGTGGTACAGGAGCTTTAATGAGTAGGTTGAAATGTACGAATTATGTGCATTGTACAGCCTGAATGCAAGTTGAGAGAGATGTTTGCATTCTCAAGAATTTTCTAAGGAAAAGAGAAAAAGTCTTTTGATACAGAGGAGATTGTCTCTGGCGAGTGGGTTCAGAAAAAAGTCACAAATAAAGAGTCTAGGTTGCACATAGACAAGAAAAAAAAATCCCAAAGAGACCAAGCAATGCAAGCAATTTTTGGTGTTCAAGTGGCAGAAAATGTAAGAATGAAATAGTGTAGAGCGAAAGGTATCTGTGTGGCACTCCAATACTCTGTGCAGATATGTACCTTGGTGGTCAACAAATTGCAAACAGAACTGTTTGGTAAAAACTATTCTTGGTGAACAAAAACGTTGGTCATTTCAGTTTCAGTGTGCTTGCAACCCATCTGCTGTGCCTTGCAATGGCCTCAGCCCCAACTTACCAGTATCACAATAAGGTGACACACAGGCATTACCTGCTCTTGCTGACAGACCGTGACAGTGGCCATTATCAGCCACCCTAGTGCTGTCTGAATAGGCGGTCCAGGTTATTATCTGGTGGAGTGGTTGGCTTTTGGCTGAAAGAATTCCAGACGGCTGGGGGAAAGACACCTGGTTTTACGCTTTCAATAGATCTGTAGCCAAGGGAGAAATTGTTGCAGTCAAAGCTACATGAGGCATGCAGTTAGTCTCATTTTCTCCAGAGTCCTTACAGATTTACCTGTCTGTATCAGGAAACAGCTTAAATATGGGCCGTTTAAACAACTCTCACAAACCCATTTAAAGTTTTCCGGTGAAGCATGTAGAGTACTGTGCATTTTCACAGGTAGAAAGAAGAAAATAAAGGATGGAAATGTTTAGGTGTCATTCAAATTATGCTAATTTTACCAGCTAAACAAAAGTATCATTTGAGACTACATAACTTTTGCCAACAGCAAGTGTAAGAAACAACAAATGGGCTCAGTTACACAGAATTATCTCAAATATGCTAACATTAGCCACCATAAGCTACTGGTGATACCCATAGACTGTATATAAGAAGTGGACGTAGTCACTGTGACGTCACCCATTGGTCTGAGGACTGACGTTTTTAAGTCTCGAGTTCGACATTTTGACAGTCGCCATCTTGGCTTTTTGCGACCAGAAGTGACACGAGAGGGTGGAGCTAAGTACAACCGAACGCTGAACAAGACATTTCCAGACGACCAAAAAGGTTAATATTAACTTTCATGAACTGAAAACTCACTGTGAAAGGGTTAAAGTTGTAAGACAAAAACAAGGACAACTCCCAGACCGGACAACGTCGTGGTAGCCACGCCATAAAACATACCCTACTTTATGGTCTATTTGACTCTAAATGGGACTATAATTTACTAAATGATCATCATGCTGTATTGGAGAAGACTTGAAACTAGAGATTGAGACCATAAACTCATGTTTACAATGTTTACTGAGGTAATAAATCAATCAATCAAGTGAGAAGTAAGGTCATTTTCACATAGACTTCTATACAATCAGACTTCTTTTTGCAACCAGAGGAGTCGCCCCCTGCTGGCTATTAGAGAGAATGCAATATTAAGGCACTTCAGCATTGGCTTCACTTTTCAGACCCGGAGGTAGCCCACTGGTCATACCAGATCAAGTAAAACTGTAGCAGCTAACCCCCCCTGAGTGTACTACACTGATAAAGGATGCATCTTGTTGCTTATTAATTCATCTTTTTGTTTCTAAAGGGAAGAATGTGTTATTTCATTTTTCAAATGTTTAACAGTGTCGCTCTGAGGCTGTGCTTTTTGACTGTGAACGACATGTTCTCAAAACCATATGTCATGTTCTGTCATCATTCATTCATTCATTCAAAACATAAACGTCTTTGAGCAACAACCTACAAGGACACGGCAGCAAACAAGCCAGTTATTGTGCTGCACATTTCTCCTCACATCTTACCAGAGGCTAGTTTTAGCAGCATTCTATTAAGCGGTCTTAGATGGTGTAGACCTGGATCAAAGATAAGACCACTTTATCAAACGCTTTTATCTCTATAAAGGACTTTTGACAGAAAGACTCCAGAGGAATTCAATCACACATGCTCAGACTGCCTTTCCTTTCCATCCACAGAGAAAACATGTTGGCATGTTTGCTGTTTGTTTTGCAAATGTTGGCTTTTCTACTTTTAAGACTCTTTTCTGCTTTAAAGAAGCTTCAGTCGTTTGTCAGGCTCTCTATACCAAACTGGAATTTTAACAGCACTATTATCATGACCTGCATCACAATGAACCTTTACCCCAGTCTTCATAAAATTATGCTTAAATCTCTTTTTTAACAATCTTTTTCATGATCACACATTCAAAAGCTGGTGAAGTATTTATAATATTTTTATATGACTGCATGTAATCTGATTACTAGAATCCCTTTACTCATAGACTCACGGTACTTGCACAATCTGGTCTCACTCCCAACTTGTCAAATACTGCAGTTTGGTCAGTGCCTGGAGGCACCCTTTAGCGTCTGCATGCGACGCATCGAGCTTTCAACTAACTCCAATGTAAACCCACCTGCTAAATGATAGTCTGATGAGGGTGGGTGGGATTGATGATGGATGGGTCAAACAAACACAGGACTTTCAATCAGGACATGCTTTCTGTCCCGTGTGAAACTAAAAGTCAACGTTGACTGATTTTGTCACGTCAGTCGTTAGTCACGGGACTCGTTAGTCATTTGTGAGTCACGGAGTTGCTAGTCATGACTTCCGTGTAGGCGGAAGTTTATTTTGAAAAGACACTATGCATGTAACAAGCATACAGTATATTGACACACTGTCATTGACATGTCCAAAACTAACACTAGAGGGGCACTTAGAGCATCATAGTTTGAAGCTTAGGGCCACTGACTAAGCCTCAGTATTTGACGAGGTGGGAGTGAGAATCAATGTTGTCAGATCTCACAAGAGAGCAAGTGCAAAAGAAGCAACTCTCTCCCCCCAAAAAAGCTCAAAACAAGCGACTTTACCTAGCCTACCTACCACAATAATGTTGGTAATGTGTTGACTTGCAATGCTAATCCTAACCCTGATCACTCATTCGAGCATTCATATGCATATCCATCATGTTCATGTTCAGACGAAGAAGTGCATTTTTAAGTTTTACTTGTCTTTGGACAAAAGCATTTTGCACCTTTCAAAATTAAAGCCCATGCATTTGGTAAATAACAGTAAGGATTATACCCTATTGTTATTCATGACTTGCCACTATTCCATGTTTGCTTGTGACCACAACAATTTTAAATGTTCCATTTCCCCTGATTGCTGATGACATCAATTCAAAACCAAAATAGTGTGACAAGAAATGATTTTGAGGGCTTCATATTACAGGTGCTTAAATTGCTTCTGCCTCTGGCTATTTCCTGGTAATGAGTATAAATGAATTGAAAAATGTAGATGGACCTGAACTGCCAGTGGAGAAATTGATTCCACAGTGGCTGACATCCCCATGCTAAAAACAGAGATGGAGTAAAGGACGCCCGCTCCGCCCTCCACAACCTCTCAGTCCAGCTGCTGGATGCTCTTTGGATTATGGTTTGATCTCGACCTCCTGCTATGCCACGGTGCTTTCAGCTGAAAATAGTATTCAGTGTTTTACCTCGCCTCTATTGCTCTTTTTTAAAAATATGCACTTTTTGAATGAGAATGATCAATATGCATTTAGGTCATGCTGATCTGAATGACTGCTTGATTAATTACCCTTTGCTTAGACGTATCGCTGATGTTTGTGTTTTATGCTTTCCTCTCATTGCTTATGCATGACTCAGACGTGCAGTAAATTGTTTCCATATTTCTTAAGTGCAAATTCGACTCAATGGGACACATTGAACAATAATCTATGCAGTGTTAATCAAAATTTTCCATTATTTGTTGCCAGTGTGGAGGGAGGAGAGCCGCTTCAGATGGGCAAGCTGCAATATCCTACAAGTTACGCCAAATTGGATGTACTCCCATGAACTACTTACCTCCTTACATTTATTGTCAGTGAAGAGAGTCATTTTCACCCCCATCTGCAGAGACTGGTCTGGCCTTAATCTGACTCTGCATTTATAGTCTTGTAAGAGCGGGGATTAATTCTGGCAGGCCACTCACATAAATGCTGGATAATTATTGTCATTCAAATACTTCATGTCGGACTTCTGAAGGGGAACCACGCTGTCTGATCCTCCAGACACTGAAGGAGACATTTGAATGAAACAAGAGTGATGAGTATTAGCATTACTATTAATATTAATAGTAGCAGTAGGACAGCCTGTTTGTTTTTATTGAATAACAACACTCAGTTTGCCTCTAGACATTAGAAGAAATTATGGCGCATTTATAAAACATAATATTGAGCTTTGTGGAAGATGTGCAGACAGGGAAGGCAACACATTTATAGAGTAAGACCGTCATCTAGTAACTAAAATGATAAAGACACGAGACACAGCCGGATCTGTCTGATTCGGCTCAGCAGGTGATTGATTGATTGATCACATTGTACGTTCGCTTTGCAGTCATTAATCGGAGCAGAAGGTCGTCAATGTCAGGAAAAAAAAAAAAAAAACCTCTGAATTTTCACAAGTGGAGAACGGCTCAATCAGTCAAATTCAGACGAGGCTATGTGAGGAAAAACTCTGTCAGTCAGACACCGGGCTTAAGTTTGATAATCACAAGTGGCTGGACACACGTTACTGCACCCATTGGTGTCTGCATCGAGTTGAAGTTAGTTTAAAATTCATGTTGACCAGCTTGACTTACATCAATAATGTCCACCACCTCCGCAAACCAATTACCTGTGACATGAGAGGGTAGAGCTAAGTACAACCAGACGCTGAATAAGACGTTTTTAGGCGACCGAAAAGGTTAATATTAACTTTCATTTACTGAAAACACACTGTGAAAGGGTTAAAGTTGTAAGACGTAAACATAGACATCGACCTGTCAATCTCAGGGTAGCCATGCCCTAAAGCATCCCCTGCTTTATGATCTATTTTACTTTAAATGGGACTATAATTTACTAAATGAACATCATGCTGTATTGAAGAAGACTTGAAACTAGCAATTGAGACCATAAACTCATGTTTACAATGTTTACTGAGGTAATAAATCAAGTGAGAAGTAGGGTCGCCCCCTGCTGGCTATTAGAAATAATGCAAGTTTAAGACACTTCAGCATTGGCTTCACCTCGCGGGTTATGAAAAGCTGAGTTCTGTGGTTTGCTCTTCATATTGGAAGCTTTATGTAGTATATCTATTGCACCTGCTGATAAAATGTGAACACCTCATTTCTTTTTAAGAGAGATGTAACACTGGTCATTTGTGAGCATTTAACAGCATCCATAAGTGTTTGACATAAAATCATTGTACGTGTAATTTATCAAGCGGAGAAAATGCCCCTGCAAGTCATATTTTTGTTGCTCTAGATACACCACAGTTCAGTTTAGGATGTCGTTTCACAAAAGGATTGTATTGTATTTTAAAATCTTCTGAGAAGGCTTATGTTAATCTTTGGCAGCACTCCTCCAAAACAGCAGCGCCAGAACCGTACCCCATTATGTAAATACTGTGATATCTTGATTGTGGGCCATGGTCGGTAACCCGATGAAGGTAGCATATAATTTCCTCTGATGGTGGTCAAAGAACTGTGGAGAGGACTCTGGCAAATGCTGGATGTTAATTTGAAGAAGTGAATGAATCGGAGGTTGTTGAACTCCACCTGAGCTGCTTATAATGAACTGAAGAGGAGGAGGTAGGGCACCGACGAGAAAGTGCCATTTTTAACATTTTACTCTAAACTCATCTCACTTTTTAAAAATCACAATCACAATCAGTTTGGCATTTAATTGGGTGAAATAAAACGCTATTACATTACCTACACCAGTTTTAATGGCACTGCTTCCCTCATCCAACACTTAGAGAATTAGCAGATGGTGAGGAAGTGCTAAAAGCCACTCTGAAGTTGTGTGATTTAGACAGCTTAATGCACATTTACTCTTGGCAAGAGGAGTTGTTCAGAGCAGAGGTGGGCCCATTATAGATCATGCATAACAAGAAGGCCTCTCTCAAGTTTTTGACTCCAAAATTTCAGTCTTTTTTATCGCTCCTCTCTCACTCCAGGGACTGTGAGGATGTTAGTCTTCATGTGACACTAGTGCCAAACTAATTGAGGTCGCTGCTAACACATGCAGCTGTCTCCGTAATTTGTAACGTAAGTGCTAAAGTGGATGTCAAACTGCACATATTTTATGAGATACCTGGAAATCTCTCGCCGTAAATTATAAGGCAAACGCATGAGTGAAACACTCACTTTAATCTAAAGCATACAGTGTCTCAAAAGCTATTTCCGACTCCTTGCTTTGTGCAGAGAAACAAAAGCTCCGAGTAAATGTATTCAGTGCTCTCCCTGTCTGCCTGAGCAGTAAACACACACCTCTCTATGCTCTCTTTCTAAGAGCCAGGATGATGGCAGAGGAAAGGGCTTTTCATGCTGACTTTTCTCTAACAACGCAGTCACTGAAAACAATATGTGAAAGCCGGGGAGTCCAGCCAGACAAAGAGCCGTCGTCTGCAGAGCGAGGCGCGAGGATCCTTCCCTTCAGGCCAGTTGATGCAACAACAAAAAAAAAAGCCTCTACAAAGTGTCAGCCAGAGGAACAGTGTCCTGAGGAGACTTGGATTGAGGACTCTCACAGACGCCTCTATTTCAGGGTGAAATATGGAAGCAAACTCATGATATCTCCAATGAAATTAGACTGAAATGAGGTTCTTTTTGGAGCTGGAGGGATCATGAAAAAAGGAAATGGTTTCTGTATTAACTGCAGGGCAGACTAGCCTGTGCTCCCCCTCGGCATCATGTTGAGCATTAGAAACTCAAAAATGTAGGGCAGACCTCCTTTACAATTCCACCCTCCCTCCCTTCTGCATCTATTGGGCTAAAATGAGGTGTTCGAATACCGCTGTGATGACAGGCTTTTCCTCTGTATTTCCTCCGAATGAAGCAAAACTCAAAAAAGATGAAACAATAGCACCATTTTCTTGCAAAAAACACAGCTTAAGCAGAAATTGTGAGTGAATAATTCTTCTTGTCAATATAGTTTAAAACACATCAAGGCAGGTTTCTCCTAACATACTCTCAGTCCACTCTCGGTTCCTACTCTTTTGTTCCATGTGTATCTATCTAATTTCCTCTTATCTAGCCAGCACCAAATGCCTCTGGCACGAGACAATGGAGATTGTGATGGGTGGTCGAAATCGCTGCATTGGCCCAGCTTCTGTCTAATTTTCAATTCATTTAAATAAGCGCTGGCGCTGCATCGTAGCCAAAAAACACACTGGTTATGTTCATGGACTCCTCGGAGCGCTCGTGCCTTTGGGTGGCGTCCCTCTGCCTCTCACAGGACTGCGAGTTCTGACTGACCCAAATACATTGTTTTGAGTAGCGGTGGCTCACTGAGAGAGTGAGTCATACATCATGAGCAAGTCATTGCCAAATTAAATGGTTTACTTGTGAATTTCCGTTGGGATAGTGCTCGTGTTTGCTGCGTCTCGCTGTGATCCTTTTCTACCGGCTGGAAAAGATTCAAAGTGAAAGTGTACTTTTCAACGTTTGGTGTCTTTTAAAAGGTGCGTCAGGTGCAACTTCCATATCTCATAGCTATGCAGCTACATGGGTCTCCTAAGGTTGTTAATTAGCATCAGTAACTCTGCGGTAACCTGACCAGCTGATTGGAGATGCTGAGGCTCTCAAATCTTACTCCATTTTGGAACAAACCCCCTCTCCCCTCTCCCCTATTCCCTCGCTCCCTCCTCCCTCGCTGGAATTACACAACACAAAATTCTGGCTTTCCGAAAACTCACAGACTACTCTGTTTTGCAACCAAATCTCCCTGCCCATTGGAATTTCAAAGCACTCCCAATCTCTCTGCCCCTACCTCTCCTCCACCCCCACCATCTTGCATCTTCCTCTGCTTAACGATGGAGGATGGCACTACAGCACGAGCCAGCGAGCACATTTCATTCTCGAGCCAAAAAAGCACACGAAAGAGAGATATTTCTACAGTATTTTGCATAGTGATATATTGTCTCCTCATTGTATTGCTGTTGTATTTCTGCCCTAGTTAGTTAGCTCACTTTCTATTGTGAAAATATGACTTCATTATTTAAAAGAAAAAAAATCGCAAGCTCAAGTCCAGTCGATATTGATAACCATCACAGGTTACCTAATGAAACTTTAAATTAAATTTGGTTGACTCATAAATCAATCCACTTGTTGCACCTGGGTTCATCTCCAAACAGCGAACGGTGGCCGGTATGTGGATTTTGTATGTGTGAGACATTCCCGGATGGATAGGCTGCTAGATATGAGTATGAGATGTGAGCTTACTGGACAGTCCGTTCTCTCTCCCTTCGGGCTTCAGCCTTCCCTTCATCCAGAGCAAGTACAATACATTGTAACGTCATTTTTCATTCTGCGGATATTCTGTATCATAGATACCTGATGCAACAGCACAGTGTCTCACCTGAAAAAAAAAGCTGCACTTTCGCACAATTTCCCATCTGTGTTAAGTATTAATACAATAAAGTACAATATTAGTAAAATAAAGCTAATTTATATGCACTGTAATCAGTATAAATTAAGTATTTTGAAAAAAAAGGCAATAATATTGCACTGTTAAGCCAATCATTGTCACCACAGGGGAAAACTCTTTCACCGCGACAGCCCTATATTTAACACTAAAATATTTAATAATTTAAATTTCCCTTAAAATAATACTAGAAAATATTAAATTGAGTGGAAGAGGTAATTTTCAGCCATGTGATGTGGAAAAAGACATATTTCTTGAGTGGCCTATACTTAAGTGTGAACAGTCTGCCGGTAATGACATACTTAACTATTAATTAAGTAGGCAGTATGCCGTACATACAGATTGAGTTTGTAGTATGCAGTACGTTAGTATGTCATTTCAAACACAGCCCCTCTGCTGTACTCATCTCACAACAGGTGGTGTGGATTGATCTCAGCTTCACAGACAATGTGGGTTTGCTAATAAGGCTGGCAGTTCTGAAATTTGGGATTATGTTAAAGCGCTCTGCTTGGGGTTGTAGTAAGACCAATACTCTGTATATAGAGTTTGGAGGGTGGTGTCCTTTTTCTTAGCTTTCCACAAACAGACAACCACAAGAGAAATAGTGTAGGGAATGGATTGAACAGTGTCTAGCTGCTCTAATGTGAGCTACAACCATTAGCAAGTCCAGCTAACTACCACATAGTCCAAGGAGCACATACAGTAACACTATAACTACTAATTACTTTATGTGGCTACAGGTTAAGTTCTAAAAAAGCGACTGTTTATTTAAAACTAGAATTACCAGCTTACCGTTATATGCCTCCGCCAACCAGTCAAGTTGCAGTTTACATCCTTGTCTGTCCAAAATGTCATCATTTCATCAATTTATCCAATTGGACATTTGTGTGAAATTGTCATAATTAGCAATATGAATTATTGAGTTATGGCGAAAAACGTGTTTTGTTAGGTCACACTTACCTTTGACCATCAAAATTGAATCAGTTCATCATTATTGAGTCCAAGCGGATATTCGCACCAAATATGAAGAAATTCCTTCCAGGCATTCCTGAGATATACAGATGGACAGACAACCCAAAGACGTAAAGCCTCCGGCCACGGCTGCCGCCAGCACATAAAAATACTAAAACTTTCTGCCACTGTTATCAATGTAAACTTAATATGTGGCTTGACAGGGAGCACCAGTAACAAGGAGGGCAGGACTCAGTAAAAGTTCAATTAATCTTGGTAAAGACTGGTGTGTTACTGTATGGTTCAATCATAACCACATTTCTTCAACGTATACAATTCATCAAACCAATTCTCCACATGAGCTGCAGAGTAAACAGCTGCATCTTCTTACAATCCTCTTCCAGCTGTTCCCAGTGAAAAATCGAACTCCATAAAACTTGATAACCTCGATGGTCCACAGATTTCTGGATCTCCAGTCACTCAGAGTTGATTTACGACCCCGCTAATGTTCCCCATCTACCTCAGCTCATTACGACTGTGCATGGATTTTAGAATACATGTATAATGGTAGAAGCTACAACGATTGTAAAACAAACCCATCCTCCACACACTGAGTGATTAATGGCCACTGTCAAGTCATGGCGCAATATTAGTGCAGCCAGTTACCAAGAGCTGCGTCTTGTGAGAGCTCTGGAGACAGGATGGCACATAACGTGTTTTACTCCCAGATAGGGTGAGTTAATGTCAAGAAGTTACATATCAGTCAGAAATATCTTGTACTGCAGTCAACCAGAGCTGTTTAAACAGCTACACACTATACCCGCCACATGATAGTTGATAATACTTTCTTAACAATAGCAGCATGCAAGATAAAGTTTCCCCAGTGGACTCAGCAAAGTTTATCTCATCAAGTGTAACCTCTCTATTCTCAGCAAACAGAGAAACAAACACATGCACGGGCGCACACACACAACCCTACCTCATTAAGCTAACTAAGCAGTCGTCCTCGGGAAGAAAGGTGAGTCGGGGATGTGCAGTTTCTTCCATTTATAAACTCCTTCCCCAAATTAGCCAGGTCCCCTGTGAGGAGAGTTGGGAAACTTGCCACTGAAAATGCACACACGTGAATCGAGAGGCAACTCAGCTCGGTGCTTTGAAAAAAGGAGAAACACGTAACATGAATGTTTTCCGTGAGGATAACATCATGATAGCCTCTTGTTCACAGTCGCCCTCAGAACATATGCAAGCTGGTGCTCATAATTTGCTTGCGTAAATCTGATATTTCGGTTTTATTCTGTGATTCTTAAAGTTCTTGATCCTTTTTTATAACTATAGATTTTGCTGGATTTAATAGTACAGTAGTCACCTCAGAGCTCATGCATAAAAAATAACATTTACCCAACATGACTGTGCAGCGGCGTGAAAAGAAAACAACTGATAAGTAATAGCGCTGCATGCAAAATGACTTTGACAAAGCGGCAACGCACGTGGAAGTTTTTTATCTCCTGCTTTAGTTATGATTGTAGACAGTTTAATTAATGCCATGCGTTTCTTTGTACACAAGCAACCTCAAGGGAGCATGTGAATATTCTTTATGGGTAAATAGTTGCTCCGTATTCAATTAATCAGAGTGAGGAAACCACAGAGAGGCCTGCACAAACAGAAAATTCATCAATGATTTCAAGTCTAATAAGGCTGCAGACAAATCACTGTCCTACACACCATCAGTTGCGTACAGAATAGTATGTTGTTTATCTTTATATTTATGACAACGCAGTGAATTTTTCTTTCTCAGCTCCGTGTTGCATTCAGAAAGAAGATTCACGACAGAAAGATTCTGAAAGGAAACCTGTAACCTCATTTTATCGAAAGAGTCACGGTCATTAATATTGACTGACAACCTCTAAGGTTTTATTTCCATTCTTACAATCTATTTTGTTTTAGTCACTCAACATCATTATGTGTGTGGCTGCAGAGTCCATCAAAATTTATCCCACGTAGGGGCGGAGAGTAGACAGGTTAACAAAAAGCCTTTTAGGAAAATGTGCTGCCAATTAGCTCATCAAAACACAGCATCCCAGAGTGACACTAACTCCACCGCCACTATCATCTCAGTATTTACTGTAAATAAGAGGAGAAGAGTGAAGGTCCCCAGTGTAAAAGCACCACAATACTTATAATACTACTAATTCATGTTTTGTCGAAGGTCGAAAATGACGTATGTTTACCAAAATCGAATGTAGTATGTGCTGAAGGTGGTACACTACCGGCAATTACTCCATCAAGTGCAGACATTTCTGGCTTTTGAAACCTACTTTCTCGTCTGTTTTCGACCCAAATCTCACCGCCCATCGGGATTTCCAAAACCCTCTCATCCCCCCAACTCGCCTCCTTGCATTTTCAGCTGCTCGGCGGTGGAACGTGTTGCTACAGTATGAGTCAGCGAATGGCAGAACTTAACAGTCTGTTCTCAAGACGAAAACTACAAAGCATCATTACAACAACTTTATTTTGCTGGGAGACAAATCAGCTCTTCACTTGAGAATTTTCGAGCTCACTTGAATTTGCTGTAATAGTGGAGTTGTGACTGATTATTGTGTCACTTAGGGGTCACAGTTAGCTTTAGCTTTAGTCATTAATAGGGATGAATACAACTTAAAGGGGACATATCATGAAAAACTTTTTCAGTGCTTGTGCACATACATTTGGGTAAATGGAGTGCCTACCAACCCACAAACTGTAAAATAAGACAACACAGTCACTTTTTTTTGAGGACTGCCTATATCAGAAAACATGTGATTCAACAAGCAATTCAGATTTGGCTCCCCTTCCTATGTCACATGCAGGCTCATTAGAATATATCACCCACAGCTTGAGAACATATACTGTATATAAGAAGTGGACGTAGGCACCGTGACGTTGCCATCTTGGTTTTTGGTCGTCACCATGTTGGTTTTTTGCAACCAGAAGTGACACGAGAAGGTGGAGCTCAGTACAACTGAACACTGAATAAGACATTTTTAGGCGACCAAAAGTGTTGTAATTAACTTTCATGAACTGAAAACACACTGTGAAAGGGTTACAGGTATAAGACGAAAACACAGACAACTCCCAGACCAGACAATGTTGTGGTAGCAACCTGTCAATCACAAGTTAGCCACGTCCAAAAGCATACCCTGCTTTATGGTCTATTTGACTCTAAATGGGACCATAATTTACTAAATGAACATCATGCTGAATTGAAGAAGACTTGAAACTAGCGATTGAGACCATAAACTCATGTTTACAATGTTTACTGAGGTAATAAATCAAGTGAGAGGTAGGCTCATTTTCTCATAGACAAAGTCGCCCCCTGCTGGATAGTAGAAAGAATGCAAGTTTAAGACACTTCAGCATTGGTTTCTCTTTTCAGAGAGTGAATACAGGTATATTCAGACAGACAGTATGAGAATAATAATATGATTTTTTTTAACATTAAAGCATGTAAACATGTTTTTGCAGAAACCCAAAATACAAGTATGAACCTGAAAGAAACCTGAGGATGATACAGTATGTGCCCTTTAATGCTGCTGTTACAACTGTCAGTACTAAATACTTAAGCACTGCTCTTACATAGATAAAACTGAAATCCCAGGAAGGTATTTAATATTTTCTGTTTAAATAAATACTGCTGATATAAACTGTGAAGGGAGTAAACTTGTTCAACCTGACATAAATCCTCTAATGCTTAATTCATTAACGGTGTCAAGTGAAGTTCTCTCGTTGCCTGGGGTTCTTTGTGCTGGACATGCTGCAGCGGGAAATATTATTTACATTGGTTTCATCTCGCATGTCCAATGCTGCGTTTCAGACGAAAAGGTATTTTGAGCCATGAATGATGATGCTCCCCCCACCTGTTCTCACACTGGGGGAGGCTTATGTAAAAACAAATCTGTGCTCATGAGCAGTGATCAGAAGTCATCTGTCGTGTCGCTGTGTTTCCAGGTAGCATTTGGAGAGAACCGCCTTGTTATATTATATAACAACATCGCTTGAACTTTAAATGTTTAATGTTTTTGCGGATAATTCTTAGTGTTTATTTTGTTCTGGGTGGAGCGGGTTTGTTAAGTCGTACTGTTTTTGAATGAATATCAAAATGTCTCTCCGTTGATTTCCAGATTGAGGTAATAATGTGGCAATCATACTCTTCCTCTCTGTTGCACAGCCCACCCGCGTGGGACTCTGAACAAGATCAATCAAATGCAAATACTGTTAGATCCAGGTCTGCTTTGTAGTCATCAATCCTCTGTAAGAGATGTTGATGAGCCTTTGTCTCACATTTGACCTGATGTCATGTTGAATATAGCAAAGATACCAACATACACTCCTTTCTTGTTACCGATGGTTAGATATCATAGCTACATGGGCTGCATGGGAGGGTGATGGGTGGTGAGGAGGTGGAGGGTAGACCCCCTTTTCCCCCCTGTGATCTAATAGCCCCATGGGGAGCAGCTTAGCCTGTGCACTTCATGTTTCCCATTTGGTGGTTATAACCCTGATGGGGATGTTTAAGGATGGGAAGCCTTAACGCCCCCATTTGTTTTCCTGTAGGTAATCGATGGCAGACTCAGGGTTACAGCTAATGTGATTTATGTGTCCTATTTCCACTGTTATGCTTCATGTACAAATTGTCTTTGGTGATGTAAATTCCCCAATCTTTTCACAACTTGCTGACACCAAATCCCGGCTGCCAAACCCAAGCAATTAATCCATGTTTGTGTCCATTGCCTTTGTTTCCCCCCTCCCGCCCCCCATTAACAACACCTGCAAATCATGACATGTTGAATGTTGTGACACTGATTGTTTGCTTAACGCTCATCTCGCTGTTCAATGACGACAAACGCAGAGACAAAAGACGGAAAGATTTCACCCACATTGCGTGTCAAAACAAGACAAGTCTCGTGATAATTCTAATTGGTAGGTATTTCTATTGGGTTGCGTGTGGCATAGCACAGTGAAATTAACCATGCTTCAGTCTTGACTCTTAAGTAAATCATCTGCAGTCTAAACACAAAGGAAATCAAATCAACCCATTCATTCAGTGATGCATACCCTTGTAATTATGCCACTACCTGCAGCACTTAGGTGCACATTAATATCTCCCCTCAGCTTCGCTCCGGGGGAACATCGACGCAGTAAACATGGATTGTGTTAAAGTGTGTGATGTGTTTCAAAGTTGCAAAAGAAAACCTTCATCAAATGGGCATACTGTGTTTTCAATAGACAGTAGTAGTCCTCTGATAAAGACATTTGCACAAAGGGGAAATAGGACGAATAGGCTGCTGATTGAACTAGCAATTGCAATCAGCCCAAAGAACAAACTGCATCTGAAAGCCCAATTCTCTTACTATAGTGGTAAGCTAAAGGTAATTTGTTTTTTCTCCCGTGGCAATGTTTAGAAAACATATTTTATGCATTATTTAAGCCGAGTTCAAGGTGCATGCTTGCAATGTTGAATTTCTCCCGTGATATATTTTCTGACAAGATGAGAAAACACGTTTCTCAAGCCGATGCACTTGGTTGTCAAGGGAACATTTTCTGAAAACGAAGTACGTTATGCTCTGAGAAAGCATGCTCAAATATTTGCATAAAAGGCAAATACCACATTTAAAGGCAACGAGATCGAATTAAACATTTCATCTTTCAAAACAGAACCGCTTTCTATCTACAACTCTAAAAGCCGGGATGAGAAAACCACAGCGTAGGTAGCCACTCCACGGCTTCCTTGCTTTGTGTGCTCTGGTTGTTTTCCGTAGATGCTTTATGTTGTATAGAGAATGGAGCTGGTGTTTTGTCATCTGATGTGTGTTAGCTTGCCTGGTGCTGAACAGTGATGATGCAGTGTCCCTGTCCAGGAGCCAAGGGCAGTCCTCTGTAGGAGGCTGAGCGGAGCCTGATGGACGAAGGAGAGAGGGCACAACAGGACAGTCGAGGGGTGTACTTTTTATGGCTGAAATCTCATAAATCATAAAACATGGCCTTGTGTTGGTGTAGCAGTGTAATTGTATTAATCAGGACTGAGAACTTTGACACACACTAACTGTTATAAACTAGTGCATAAATCAGCTCCATCTAAACAGACAATACCGCTAAGAGACGGCGATGTGACTCCCTCTGCGCTCATGAATTATAAACACAGAGTGAAGGAAGCCAAAAGGGGAAATGCTGAGCATGTATAAATGAAGATATTCAGCAGATGTGAATCAAAGTCCGAGCCCAGGTTAACTGCCCTTTTTTAATAGAGAGGTTATCATAGTCTTGGACTCCATTGTGCATTACAAAAGGCATGTAAATGAAGATATACATTATAGATTGCTGGATGAAATATGGGAGGAATAGCAAAGTGGATGATGGAGGTGCTGTATCAATCTCCCATACTGATTTTAGGTGGAGGGGGGGATGAAACTATTAAGATCACAGTGCTGTTCCCTGTTGGAGCAGACAAGCCATCCACTCATTTGCATTCACAGTTCCGGCGTTTAGCTGACGCTGTTGCTACAGTGACAGTAACTTTGAGCAAATGAGTGGGCAGGTAGCAGTTCAGTGTCTGGCTCAAGGACACGTGGCTGTTAACTGGATCAGACCTGTGACCTTTCGTTACACAATGAGTTCTCTAACCACCTTCTCTGGCAATCTGTCTGTAAATGTGTTGCAGCAGCCAGTTAAACCTGCAGGAGGCAGAACGTTTTTGGCAGCATTGGGAAAAAATTACATAATAACTTTTCAGCATATTGTAATTGAAGTGTTCTGAGAGAAAACTAGACTTCTGCACCTCCTCATGGCTCTGTTTTCAGGCTTTAGAAAATCTATCGTTCCTATTGGCTGTGCTCCGGCTGGTGGGCGGGGCTTGGTATTTATATACTACAAGATGTTTCTGAAAACATTTGATGCGATAAATAGGCATTACAGTAGCAGAATATTGATTCATATTTGATCAGCGCTGCCTAGTTTGACCGTCTGACCAGAGTTTGCGAGTGATTGACAGCTGCTCAGAGATAGTCTGTGAAATCCTGCAGATGCCATTAGGAGCACCAGAGCACACCGGAGGACACAGAGGCACATGATTTTTTTTCAGACCTGTCTCATGCACTTCTGTCAGGATGAAGTGACCGTTTTATAAAAAAATACTTTTTTAAAATCATATTTGCTCCCTTTCTACCCACTGCAGCTTTAAATTGGAGCCTGCCATGCGTTTTATAACAAAATGTACAAAGAAATGTTGTGGACTTTTGGCAGAGAAGGATCTTAACTCATCACTCTGCTTGTCGTGGCTCAATTATGGCTGAAAAATCCAGAGGAAATAGTCAATAAGAAAGCAGCTTGGTGAAAGGCAAACGGCTGTTTCGCTTGACTGATTTTTCAAGCCTCCATATGCTTCCATGATAAAGGCATGATAGAAGCCATAAACAGCCATGATGGCAGCTGTCAGCTGATAAATCTGCAACCATATCCATTCAGGACTGCAAGAAATCTGCATGATTGATTGCAATTATGTTCAGTTGTCGTTACACAGTTGGATGAAAAGTGCAGCCACAGTGCATAGAAAACCAATACTTTTGACTCCTCAGTAACTGCAGTTCATTCAGTGAGCAGTAAATGGCTTCATACTGTAGTAATGAAAGCAGTTTGGTTCCTCTGAGGAAGGATTATCGCTAATTGGCCCAGCTGGATAAACAGAGCTACAGTAGTGGTGTTAGCATACTGCATGGCAACCTTTCCCCACCTTTATACAGTTTTGCATAAGTATTATCTGCCAGCTAGGCATTAATACATCTTAGGGGATAAAAATGTTCCCTTGACATTTAGTCCCACCCCGCACGTCTCCTGCTTTCTTTTTTTCTCTTCTCATCATGTCACTCCTCCTCCACCTCCACCTTCTCATCTTGTTTTTTTACCCCCTTTGTAATTCGCTCTCCCCACATCTGTACCACCCTATCTCCCCTTACCCCTCATCTCTTTTGGTCTCTGGCCCCATCTCAGGCTCCTGATTCACTGCTCTGTCAGTAGATCAATAGAAAGGCTCTTTGTCAGGAGGAGCCACCACACGCCTCACCCTCCTCTCCCTCCCATGTCTCCCCAGACTGCAGACACACAGCCTGCTGGGAAGCTGGCTTTTTTACATCCCATACTGGAGAGCACATCCTCTTCTCTCACCCTCCCCCCCCTTTTTTTTCTCCACTTTGGATCACTTTTCATCTCTGCACCTCAAAATGCAGGCCGCCTTAATGGGATCCTCAAAGAAGAAGGCAACTCGGGCTCTTTCTGGGAGCCAAAAAAGAAACAGCCCGAGAAAATAGGATATCAGCACAAGACACAATGTGAAAAGAAGAGAGGGGGGGAAAAAAACAGGGTGAGGGAGAGAAGTTGTGCATTCAGCTAAGCTGCAAAAGGCTGGCTCGTCTTCCCTCCCCCCGCCTTTCTCCACCCCCTGGAAAAGTGTTCTCTCTCTCTCTACCTCTTTTCTCTCTCCCTCGCTCTGCAGCTGTGGTCTGCTGAGCGTCACCTCCACACAGCAAGTGCCTTTACTTGAGCAGAAGAGGCAGAAGGAAGAGGAGGGTAGCTGCGAGAGAGAGAGAGCTCATCCCCCAGGAGTGTGTCTGAACGCACCGGAGGAGCATCTCTCCGACTTCGCAGAGAGGGGCTGAGGAGTGGGCAGAGGCAGACGGGCAGAGGCAGGCGGCGTTGGAGTATCACGGCGCTGGTGGTGTTGGCAGAGCGTGCTGAGTGGAGGCAGGGGAATCCACTGGCGCTGTTGATCCTGGTGTCCCTGGCAAAAGCTGCTAGAGCAGGAGACAGAGAACGGCGCAGCAGCCAGGATCTCGCCAGGGGGGCAGCATTTTACAGCGACAACGAAGCGTGGAGACAGCTGAAACCTGCACACACACACACACACACGGGAAAACACACATGCACGCAGCTGAGTGGGGAAGGACAGTCAGACACACATTTAAAAGATTCACTCTTCTGAAACGCACATGCACAGATACAAAATGTTACTTCATGGATGCTGGATGATGGAGAGGAAAACTTCTGGAGAGGAAATTCTCTTTTGAGCAGGACTTACTGCAGAGATTTTTTTCACAGTAAGAATAACTTTCTCTTTTCTGGGAGTTGGAGGTTTAAACCCTCTATCTAAGCACAACACAAAATCACCTCTATTCTTAGTTGCAGGAATTGAGAGCGGTCTTTGTGACCATTAAGATGCTTCCTCCTGATTCAGTCTGAGCAGTAAGTGGATTATGACGGCAATATTTTGGAATTTCTCTTTTGCTTAAAAAAAAAAAAAGGAGAGAAATATATCCATGACTGGTGGATTTACGTGTGTCAGAGAAGGAGAAGATCCCGTGCGTTTTCTCCTCTCTTCTCCTGTGGATTACAGATGGGCTTTGTGATCTCCCAGTGCAGTCTCATGGATGATCGCTCGCTGCCAGTCATTAGGATAAAGTACAAAGAGGGACACAAGTGAGTATTCAGCTGGATTTTTATCTCTGAAGGCTTAAGCTTGTGTGGAAACAAGGGTGTCGGAAGTGAATCTGGAATGAGAACACATCGCAGCAGCTTTTTTTTTCTGTTTTAAAAATTGTAACTCGTTTATTGAACTGCTGTGTTGTGTTTGATGAATGATCATCAGGGTGTTAAAGGTTGACACACATCCTGAGATTCATTCATTTATAAGATAACAAACCTGTAGGTTTACAGACCATTTGTCAATGAACATAATTTACTAAATGAGGGGTACTGTCTACCCGGCAGGTGGCTTGGGCACAGGCAGAGATTGATTGAAGTGATCTGTGTGAATCCTATTAATGCATCCTGGACTCTGGCCAAGGCAGAAGCAATGGAGGGGAACGCCGCTGTCTAGCAGTACTATCTGATCTGCCTCCTCACTGGACAAACTGAGCCCCCTCTGCACTCCCTCTTCAACAACACTCCTCCTCCTCCTCTTCTCGCCCAGGCAAGGATGGTACCTCCACCTCCCACCAACAAGCCCCACGTGTGCCTGTCCACCATCCTGATCATGAGCAGCATGGCGTTGATTGATGCCTACCTCGTGGAGCAGAACCACGGGCCACGCAAGATTGGCATCTGCATCATGGTGATGGTGGGAGACATCTGCTTCCTGATCGTCTTGCGTTACGTGGCGGTGTGGGTGGGCGCCGAGGTACGCACGGCCAAGCGAGGCTACGCCATGATCCTCTGGTTCCTCTACATCTTTGTGCTGGAGATCAAGGTCTACTTTGTGTATCAAAACTACAAGGCGGACAGGAAGAGCTTGGACGCTCTCGCGAGGAAAGCGTTGACCTTGCTGCTGTCCATTTGCATCCCGGTGCTGTTCGTGGTGCTGGTCGCTATCGACCACATGGAGTACGTTCGCGCTTTCAAGAAGCGCGAGGAGATCCGCAACCGCCTCTTCTGGGTGGTGGTGGACTTGCTGGACATACTGGACATCCAAGCCAACCTGTGGGAGCCTCAGAAGAAGGGGCTCCCTTTGTGGGCGGAGGGCCTGATGTTCTTCTACTGCTACATCCTGCTGCTCGTGCTGCCCTGCGTGTCCTTGAGCGAGATCAGCATGCAGGGCATCAACATCGTGCCCCACAAGATGCTCCTGTACCCCATCCTCAGCTTGGTGACCATCAACGTCATCACGCTCTTCATCCGCGGGGGGAACATGATCCTGTACAGGGACGCCAGGGTATCCGGGATCCTGATAGGAAAGAACATCCTGGCCATCATCCTAAAGACCTGCAGCTTCGTGCAGTACAGGAGACAGTTGCAGAACGCTTCTCCCGCCTTCGGGGTGGAGCTGCAGAAAAACTCGGTGGCCCACGCTCGCCCTGCTCCCACCCCTCCTCAAGTGGTCATGCAGGACCAGACGCCGCTCCCCGAGGTGACGACGTGCGAACACACATGACAGTGAATCCCGGAGATGTCAATATGAATATATATATGACCCTCAGGACGCTGGCAGGGCACAACGCTCCACACCCTTTAGGGCATGTGAACACTCATGTGAACACACAGGGTGATGCTTAGTGGCACACAGGACACTGCAGACGCTTAGCGAGGATAGAGCAGTGCTGTATCCAAATCTGTCATGGTGCAAAATACAGTCTCACTTGTGACTTTGTTAAAGCATTTCCCTCCAATGAAATTCAGTCAACTGTGTATTTTTTCTAATTGTACAAAAAGATAAAAAAAAAAGGGCAACTACTGCAAGATTAGAGGATATATTTTTGAATTGTGTGTGTTGCATTCTAATCTTAAACTTAAGGGTCTGTGTGCTGTGGTGTGTATTTCTGTTGCTCGAATGTTCTTAGTAGTCGAGGGCTTTAACGCGTCAAAGACGGGAGGAGCGACCAATGCGAGAATCAAAGTAAATAACAGTTAAAGTGTGTTTTTATATGTGATTCTTTGATAAAGTATTGTGTACAAGATAAAGGCATTCCTGCTCTTTCACTGGCTGTAAAAGGTTTTATTTTCATGAAATCATTTAAAAGTTATTGGAGCGATTCACATTGTAATTAAAAATCCAGCAAATGTCCTTTAATTAACCTGGGTTACAAAAAGAAAATAGACTCTGGTTCAGTCTATAATTAGGGACTACTTAAATGCTGAAGTGGTGCCTTTGCGATGTCATTCATCCTGAGTGTGACTGTTATATTCCAGGAGCTTATTTTGAGAGAGGAGGGGAACATTTGAAATAAATTTTCTGTGCAGTTTTGAGCAGTTTTGATCACTGCAAAGGGTGACTATGGTGCCGTATAGGACAGAATACACAGCCGAGGGGGTAACACTGCAGATGGATAAATGATTCCCAAATAAGGAAACCTGTTTAATATCCTCCTCAGGCACTCAGTGGCTGTCTGTGCTTGTGCTTAGCGGCGGCGGCAGATCTTTGTAAGCACTGTCATTTTGTTCTTCACACAAAAGGACAAAATGGATACTTTGGTCCAGTGATGTGAATCCAAACAACAGCCAAGAAAACATCATGCCTTCTAATATGACAAATCCCCTTCCTGTCTCGAGCTATCTTTTTTCTCTCCGTCACCACCAGTTGAGTCAGAGCTGGACTTTTTTTTATCTTTTATGCTTTTCAGTAATGGAGACATTTTAGTGCTTTCTTAAAAGAAACTGATGGTTGTCAAAAGGAGAAGAAAAGCCACTGAGAAATGGAAGGAGGATGTTTTACTGGGTGGGCCATTACTAACAAAGCCAGAGATACAAAGACACATTGAACAATGAGGTCAGGTGGTATATGACGTACTGCAAAAATGAAAATAACACAGTAGGCCTTCACGATTATGGCCAAAATGATAATCACAATTATTTTGATCAATACTGTGATCACGATTATTATCACAATTATTCATAGATATTAGGGACAAAATATTTTTATTGCAAATTCACATTTTAAATAAATAGAGCGCTGCTTTCACTTCCATGTTGTGCTTCATTCCAACCGTCAAAAACTCTAAATGTTATCCTTTTACTTTGTTATTGTCATCTATAGTGGTTATTTGCATAAAAACACACAATTCAAATGATTAAGAAATAAATTATTGTAATTTTCATTTCAATATTTGCGTTAATTAAAAAAATCTTGGCATTAGTAGTTCTAATTATATATTATAAGCTGCTTAGAGCTAGTGTTAGGAAGTTAAACAGGTCATATTTCTCTCTCTATTACCTATTTTATATTTTGCTGCGAAAACATCTCCTTCAAACAACTGGATTTATTCAAGTTTCTCACCCCAAACTACATTTTACAAGATTACATTTGAACGCATCATGATAGGGGTCATAATTTACCATCGCCTAATACTCATTTTTACTGAGTAGAGCTTGAACGCACCATAATGTGCTCCGCGCTGCCGGCAGACGAGCTGGTGTCTGTGATTACTCTGAGCAGCATCATGGGAATGAATTACAAAAACAAGTGTCTGATTGAGTTAGTTGTTCCAAATGTTTTAAGGTTGTTCCTCCACGGCTTATTTTGGATTTATAGTTGTTACAAATTGCAGCTTTAGGCCTTCTTCACTCACATTGAAGAACTTCCACACCGACGACATGTTGTGTGTGTGACGTTACTGACTGTGCCGCGGTGTGCCGACGTAAAACCATCATGTGGCAGCTGCACATGTTTGTCTGACCGGCAAAAAACTTGGATATATGAATATGAGACCGCTGAGAACATGCCGGCATCGATCAGCTGCTGATTGACGGTGCATCTCTAGCTGTTAGTTTAAGAAGCGCTTGAGTTTTCTATGAGCGGAGCAATTTTAACGCCAACATTGCAGTTGATCATGTTAATTCAATTGTGGGAAGCCGAAAATCGTGATTGCGATTAATAGTCTATTAACTGTGCAGCCCTTTAACACATTTAAAAAAGAACTACATTTTTACAATAGTCCGCTTCTCTTGTTCTCAGGTTACTTTTCTTTGCATAATCTCTCTCTCTCTCGCCTGTGACTGCTCGCATAATTTAAAGCAGACTGTCTGTCCATGTTTGTTAAAACCCTGAGAGTGCAGAAGATGGTTATGTTCATCTGTGCAGCTACAGGAAGGTGGCAACTTTCTGCGCCCCAAACCAGGCTATCACATTAAGACTGCTGTCGCCAGTATTACTTGACTGCGTTGATGTCTTGTAGAGTTAAAACATCAGCAATTTAGACACTATAATATACTATTGGATTGTATTGTTTTACAGAACTGTAGCAATGAAAGGAAAGCATTCATCCTTTAGAGTTATACTGAATGTGCTGAATGATGAATTCAGTTAACGTGATGAACAATGAGGAAATGTTTCTGTTGAAATGGGCTGCATTGCAGCTTTGATTGTGTGGATGACGATGTAAGGAATTTCGATAAAACAACGTCATTCTAGTGTGCTCTAGCATCTATACAAAAGGTTTATATAATTTGTATACAATACGGTTACTGCTCTTACAAAAGCAGTAACCTTGCAAGTCCTTGCACACTAACGTTAGTGTTGATCATAGTTATTCAATCTTAAGCCCACGTGTGTCTTTTGTGGTCAAAAGCAAAAAATATGGAGAAGAAAAACTATTAAACCAGCAGAACTCAGCTTATATAAGGAACACGGTTTATATAAGTGCATCTATCCCAGCATGCAATGTGTGGAGGGCAGAGAACACTATGGATAGGTCAGCAGTCCACTGCACAGCTAACAAACATACAAGCACACTCTTTTTCACATTATTTGAGTCTCTAGTTCATGTGGCATGGATGCATTTTGCCTGTGACAGGAAAATAGAGCGTCTATGGGAACACGGGGAGCACATTATGCAAACTAATGCTAAAATTCAAACCCAGGTCCGCCTTGTGATAACTGAACCACTGTGATGGCCTGCAAAGCACATTCTCATTCATTCCAACTCGTTCACCATCCACTCAACACGTGAAGTACCTGTGTTACACATACAACAACACAAACTGAACATAAGTACATTGTGAAAACAGGCGTAAGCAAAACAGCACGTTTGTATTTGAAGTTATGCATTTCCTGGGTGCTGGGTGGGTCGCCATGAGTGCGACCAGATGAGGCAGTAAAGTCACACAAAAACTAGAATGCTGAAGAAGGGATAATGAACTTGTTTTGGTTCTCAGTATTCAATGCTAAAGCCTTTACTTGCTGTACAGCATGCAGTGGTGGAAGAAGTAGTAAGATAATTTATTTAAGTAAAAAGTACTAATACCACACTGTGAAAATACTCCACTACAAGTAAAAATCCTGCATTGAAAACCTTACTTAAGTAAAAGTATGTAAGTTGCTGGCGATCCTGACCGACTTTACTGTCTTTCAGAGGCTGTAGCGGGCTCAGTTTTAGAGCTAGAGTGAAGGTCCTAGTGTCATATGAAACCTAAAGTAAGGAATCCATTGGTACCCACAGGAAAAACTGGCATGGCCATTTTCAAAGGGGTCCCTTGACCTCTGACCTCAAGATACGTGAATGAAAATGGGTTCTATGGGTACCCACGAGTCTCCCCTTTACAGACATGCCCACTTTATGATAATCACATGCAGTTTTTGGGAAAAAACATGCCATTTTTTTGAATGCAGTATAAATGTGTTATTTTCGCTTATTCCAAAAATGCTGTATTTGAATATTTCTGCACACTTGGGTCCCTAAACAGTCTTGGAATTGCATGATTTGGGTATGACTGGAAATAATAATAATAAATAATCTGAGCAGTTTCCAGAACAGAAGTGAAATCACAGAATAATGCAATTCTTGTAGAAAATCTCCAAATGTCAAAGGTTTTTGAAACCAAATTAGAGCATGACTTTTTCTATGTTGTTCCTCAAGGTCTTGGTGTCTCAATGCGGTATTTTAGAGGGAGTACTGATAATTTTTATAAATTCTCAAGTGTTCAAAAATTGTTAAATTTAGCACCAAATCTTTGTAACAAATGGTATCAACCCAAAAAATTGCTCCAACAACTTATGAGACATAATAGAGTATGGAAATGGCCATCATATACTGTACTTCCATCATGAGCTAAGCCCTTATATATTTTTTCTGATTTATGTCTAAAACAACTTGACACACAGTACAGAGCAGCATCTCAAACTAATCTTCAGGTTCCCAGCTTTCAGATGATGTACACCACTTCTATGTGACATCTACTGTTGACCTGCTATCTCCCCCTAAAGACCCTCGTACCCCCCTAAAAAACACAAAAACTGGTCAACAGTATGGTGGGTCTCTAAGGGTTAAAGTATCAAATGTAGAAGTACTCAATCTGCAGATAAATGGTCCCTGACTGTTTTTCACTGGACAGGAAGGGTACGAAAAATTGTGATCTGAAAAGTGGAAATTAAAGCTGTCAGACAAATGTAGTGGAGTAAAACGTACAATATTTGCCCCCTGGGATGTAGTGCAGTAGAAGTACACATTTGCATAAAATGGAAATATTCAAGTAAAAACCAATAATTTTCTCTTTTTCAAATGGAAAAGCCCACTCAGCTGTTAACAAAAAGCAGTGATGTAGGTTACCGAAATGAGCTAATCATGAAGCTAATCAATAAGGTTATGAATAAATAAAAAAAACAATACAGTTTCAGTGTGTGCTATATTTATATACACTTTACTTTGCCATCAAACAGCCCTTTCTGAAGGGGAACCGAAGCCGTTACATCGTTGTCTTCAAAGCCACCAAACCAGACTCCATTCACAAAAACAGTAATTTTACCTCGCAGAACACAGGAGTTGCTGGTCTACCGCTTCATCGATCGGTTTGTTTCTTTGTGTTATTGTGTGACTTTCGGATTCAAAATAATGTGGCATCCACAGAAGTACATTGCTTAGCTTCTGTGCCTGTCTGCTTCTTCAAACTAGGATCATGCCGACCGCCAGACAAGTATGTAACGTTAATACTTTGGCTATAAGGATGTACTGTATACATGTATTGTACATGTAGCAGCGTCATCCTGCAGAAACCTACATCAGGTCACATGAGAAAAAGGTTTTAGAAGGGCTTGGGAAAATAGCATTTTTATGCTAAAACATATATACTTGGACCAAAATTTGAATGTTCGGATTTTAATACAAAAGGAACACTACTGGGAAGCTACAGAATTATATAAAATCACACACAAAAAAATTAAATAATAATGAACCCGCCCTTTAAGTACGGTACTTGAGTGAATGTATTCAGTTATTCCACCACTTAAAGTACTGTATGTAGATTATTTAGTGTTAAATCAAACATAAGTAGGATATCAGGCAGTGCACTGTACATATTACTCTACTATTACTATGTTATGTTGGCAAAATATAAAAAACGGCATCACTGTTCATCATTTGTTTAATCTAGTTCTGCTTTTAGCATCAACAAAGCACTTATTATTCACATACAACTGGTGTTCATATGTTTCTATCACATACAAATGGTTTCAAGAACAAAATGATGAGCTACTCCTCTGGAAGCCACAAGTGTGCCTTTGGGCAGCCATCCAACCCAATCTACCCGCACCCTCCCACCCACCTCCCATCACCCTTCTCACACTGCCAGACCCTGAATGAATGTTGCATTCATCCAGATGACCATGTTTTTTTGCTTTGCACTCTCGAATGTTAATAAACTGGGAAGGCTGCTGGATGCACCTACACACTCACCACATTAACACGGACAAAGCGGCCGGTGCCAAGCGAGCAAGACAAACGGCCGCAGTAAATTCACAGCTCGACCTTCGGCGGTCTTGGATGGCAACAGAGCCGAGGAAACAAATGTATTTTTCATGGAAGGCATGTTAGAGCACGGGGAGAACAAACCAGTACGGAAAATTAATGCTCATCAAGTATTGATTCTCTTGTCTGGAGGGTAACTGATATTAGATTTAAAAAGACCACTCTCCAAAAACAAATAACAACGGGGCTTTTTTTAGACGAAGCAGAGGAAAGTGTGCGATGCTGCTCCACTGGGTGTATTTAATACTCCTCTGTAATGCTTTAACTTAAAACACTGTGCATCTTTCAAACAGTGGAGCGGCCAGTTCACATGATAATGAATGCTTTAATCTAAAATTCAGATGCTGTGCACATGAACAAAACACCGAAAGGTCAGAAAGTTATTCTGCAGAGATTCATCCACTTCCTACTAAACATACCATACGTATACAGATTTTCCAAGGACTTGCACATTAGCTCTGGGCAACATTTGACATCCTTGAACTATTTTGCTGAGCAGTCGCAATTATCTATTCCTCAGTCAAAACACTTGTGCAACTTATCTCTTTTTTTAGTGCACTCAATCACCAAATTGCAGCCAGTGTAATTACAAAAACTGTTTCCTTGCATAGAGCCCTTAGACACGGATGTATGCATTTTATGAGAGGAGATCTGAGAGCCTCCTGTAACAGGGAAGGTTTCACTATCTTGCTCATGCACAGTTCAGCGAGGATTAACAACAGCTGTGAAGTGTGAACTCGACAGAGGATCATGCCTGTGACTCTCAGCTACAGCATGATCTTCCTAATAATCAGGTCACTCTGTTGGACTGCTGGCGACTTTTGGTCGACCCAACAGGGAACCCAGGTGTCGGAGATGAGAGACGGTCGCTCAGAGCGCTGTGTGTAGTGCTGAATGTGAATTATGGAGAGGTGTTTCAATATTTAAACCTGTTTCTTGAGATTTAGCATTTCAATCCGAGCGATTCTGCAAGTTTTCTGTCAGGCGTTTGTTGACCTATAAAAGATTCAGGTGGTTTATGATTCTCTCTGTTGCTTGCAGGGCTTTTTTTCAGGCACCCGTTTACACATAAATGTATTAGTCAGGTCCCTAAAGATCTAAAAGAACATTTGCTCTGCGTCATACCTATTGTTGAAGGACACACTGATCACACACTGTCTGTGAATTCATTTATATTTTAAAGCATTTGTTATTCACATGCACCTAAAAGGGAATATTCAAAGACGATAAACAGGAAGAGGTCTTCATCATTTCATGTTTTCCTTGGTTCTTTGTTAAAGCTACAGTGTGTAACATCTGGTTGCATCTGGCGGTGAGGTTGCAGATGGCAGCCTCTCCCGTGTGCCAAGCGAATAGGAGAACTACGGTGACCAACGTGAAAACGCGAATGGCCCTATCTAGAGCCAGTTGTTGTAAGAGTAGCGTAGCTCATTTGGAGTACATGGGAAGTGAGTGGTGACGCAAGAGATAGAGAGTGGCGGCGAATGTCTGTCAGCGAACAAGTGAGCTAGTGGAGCAGAAAACCGAGTTAGTTTAGCTCTGAAAAATATCAAGTGAATGTACTGTAATGCTGCAGCTCCTCAAGGCCAACAGCTTTCCCGTGTCTTGTCTTGTGAGCGAGTAACGTTATCGACTCTGGCCCAAGCAGGATAAGCTAACAGTGTTTGGTTTGTCCGTTCTGGGCTACTGTAGAAACATGGCAGCCGGCTCCGTGAAGAGAGGACACACTCCCTGTGTAGATATAAACAGCTCATTCTAATGTAACGAAAACACAACGATACTTATTTTCAGGTGATTATACACGAAAGAAAACATACTTATTAATATTAGATTCCATTTATACCGATAGATCCCCCTGATTGTTACACACAGGTACTTTAAAAGGGAATATACAGTATAAAAAGAGGATAAACAGGAAGAGGTCTTGATCATTTCATGTTTCCCTTGGTTCTTTGTTAAAGCTGTTTCACCTTGTTGTCAGCTCCACCCCCTGCAGTTGGTCAAATCCGCTGCACAAACACCTGTCACTCATTTTGATGAGCTGTCTACCTTGATACAGCATCTAGCCCAAGGTTGAGGAAACTGCTATCAAAAATAACCACCACAGGCATTAATGAAACAGATGGTGAGTGCAGGCAAATGTTACGAGAAACAGCAGTGATTTCTTACCTCTGTCCACTATTGTTGCTATGACCTCCCCGTGCTACAGGCCCACAAACCAGCCCACGGCAAATTGATCTCTGCCCAACATGTCCCGGGTTTCATTGAAGATTCAGCCAAACAGATGATATATTTAGCCTAGCTAGTACTTCAGTGGTTTGCTTGTGATATACTGTGTGTGATCTAGTAGAGCTTCAATAGCAGGTGTTTGTTTACGATGTCGTTGCAGCTCATACTTGATTACATTTGTAATACTGTTTTTGTATTGGCGAGGGCTGTGCTATTTTTATTGTAATGAGGCAAATCTGGCATTGTAATTTTTCCACAGCATGCCGCTGGCATGACAGTGGCTACAGCCAGACAATTATGACTGAGCAGTCATTGTTAGTTGAGGGTGCTTCTCAGCTGGGTCCTGAAAGATTAAATGGAGCTTCACAGAGGAAGTGGGATATCCCTTACAATGAGTACTGGAGCATCCTGGGTAAAAGAACTCACACTGTGTTGTGCAATAGTGTAAGGCTGCAACTAACAATTATTTTTATTGTTGATTACTTTCTTTGTTTGGTCTATAAAATGTCAGAAAATTATGAAAAATGTTGTTCAGTGTTTCCCAAAGCCCCAGATGATATCCTCAAATGTCTTGTTTTGTCCACAACTCAAAGATATTCAGTTTACTGTCATAGAGGAGTAAAGAAACCAGAAAATATTCACATTTAAGAAGCTAAAATCAGAGAATTTTGACCTTATTTTCTTAAAAAATTCCTCAAACAGATGAATCGATTATCAAAATAGCTGTTGATTAATCTAATAGTTGACAACTAATCAATTAATTGTTGCTCTACAATAGTTATTACTTGGTTAAAATGTCTGTTAATGTGCTCAGTTAAACTGTTTAGCAATGTTAAGTCATCGAGCATCTGGCCAAGAAAGGGTTAACGTTTTAGTCACATCAGATGTCAATCCCTTCTGGATCCCTTGAGTCAGCATGTCTGTTAACGGGAAGCTAGAGATGATTAACATGATAAACAGTTCCATCATACAGAGAACGCTGAGCATTAAAATACTGCAAATATGTTATATTCCCTTAAGACTTTATGTTTTGATTAAAATGTTCTTTATTTGTATTTGAGAGGCTGTAGAAAAATCTACGTCCACATGATCTGTAGACCGAGCTGATGTCCATGCATGAATATTACCAGTGGCACCTTATATTAAACATCTGAACTATTCCTTCGGGACAGAAGGAAAACCCAATTACACGTATTAACGCACTGAATGAATCTCCATTAAATAAACATGCTGTCATTTAAAAGCGTCAGCAAATATTTTGCTGACAGATGTTTGTCATTCCAGATGCTTGGTCCATACCCCTGTGAGCATGTTGTGCACTGAAATGTCTCTGATGTAAACCTTTTTTAGACAAACATCACAGCCCTCTTTAAAAGCTATATGATGGTATAGTAATGGGCCAAAACATAAGAAAGAGCAACACATATTTCTTAACCTTATGTTCTACATTTTCACTGAAGACATTTTGACATTTCACAGTAGGAAAAGCTCAGGTGTAAATATCACTTGATGGATCCAGAAGTTGTAATTACACGGTTTGGCCACTATGTCAAATTGGCTTCAATTGGCATTCCTGGGGGCTTGTTCTACATAGGATGAGTTAAAAAATAAGCTTTGTCTCATGTTTACGTGCAAAAAGCGTGAGTGTAGACAGTGAGATTGATTGAAATAGATAACGTATGTGTTCCGTCAGATGCACATGAAAAAATGTGGGTGACACACGATGTTGACGATGACGATGTTTACATGCACAAAATATTCTGTCTTTTCCTGAAAAGACAGTATTCCTACTAATCAGTTAATAATGCTAATGAAAATGAATATTCCACTAATATTCCCGTTTACATGCAGCCATGCATACTGTGATTAAAGGAACTGGAGGCAGACTTGTTCAACCGTGCAAACACAGTCTCCCTCTTTCATTCCTTTAACCACCTTCTTAAAAAGATCTGTGTTGTGATATTTGTGTTTATCCAAAAAACCTGTTGATATCCAAGTCTTTCATAATGTTAAGAAGTAGGTGTGTTTCTCCTTCCGACCAGAAATGTGGGCTTTTCTTTTGGGCATGCTTCTCCGTAAACTGTCAGCTAGCTGTTTTGTGTACAACGCACAAAGCTGGCCATAAACAGGCAAGAGGCCGTAGGGTCATGTGTCGCAAACTGCCGTTAAACCCCAATTGAGACACATATTCTGAATGTGCTGTATACATGTCCAAAGAATACTAGAACCCGAATAATATCAGCATATCTCACATGTCTTAATCGGAAAATGCTCTATTCGGAAGAAGGTCTAATTCAGAATATCCGAACATAATATTGTCATTTTCAGAATAATAGTAGGATATTAATGTGCATGTAAACGTAGTCACTTTCTGTGTGGGCAGAAAGTTAGTGAACGGTCAGTTACACCTATGCTTTTCGTGTTATAACATGTTAAAAAGGGTGCAGTGAATAAGAGCCTATAGCCACCCACTGTGCAGCTCTATGCAGCTTTTAGACATTTTATTTTTTTGGCCCATATGTAGACTTTATGGTTGAGTCTCAGGGCTCTAATGAAACCCAACAAGCTGTTTTTACAAAGCAGCCGAAGCAAACTGCCAGCTGGTGAAGAAAGTCCACCATTTAAAGAGCCTGATATTTCTCTCATGAGCTGTTGAAGACCAAAACAGATCTAAAAGGTCAGTGAATATTGGACTGAAACTCAACCTCCGTGCCCTTAATTTCCACTGCATTATATGAACTATGAAAAAACATTTCATATTTTTAAGACGTCTGCAGGATTTTTTTTTTTTCTTTACTCAAAGGCTTGGTAAGCTACATGAAAATAAGGAATTAGAGGAAATGAAGAGAATCAATAGAGGAGAAGTAATTCAGCCGGTTTGAGCCTGGTGCTTCTGTTTAACTGATCATTTAAAAAAAAATATCCATTTTCAAACTCTCACCAGGCAAGTCCTCCCCACCAATTAATCCACAATTATATAGTGATTCCTCTTCGACCCAGGAGCTGGTGATTTGTAGAGGGGATTTAAGAAATAATAGAGCAAATGGGTGTTTTGTTGAATTTTGTTAAAACCCTGTGTGTAGAGCATTTAAATATTTCATTCTCAAATTAATTTTAATAGCATGTAATGGCTGTAATATAACAAGACACAGTGAGAATTGGCTCGCGGTTTGTGCACCGCATGTGTTTACTGCCTTTGTCTCGGGGTAGGATTTTGGTGTGAAATGTTTAGGATTAAAGCACAAAGACAGAGAACCTCATCCAAAGCAGAATCAGGACTGACTCAGTCACCGTTTTCGCAGTGAGAAAACAGACAGGTCCAGATGTTCTACAGTCCTACAGCTGCTGCTTATTAATAATCAGGACAACCAACATCACTCAGGAGTATTGTCCAAAAGTGGTTAGCTGTCTTTTTGTATCCTGCCTGCTTGCCAAGGTTTTGTTAGCATTATCCAAACTTAGCTCATCTGAAGTTAATTAACTTTTTTTTCACATATCAGCTCTGTAAATAACAGGTCATGAAAAAAATCCGTTTCCCTAAAAATAAATTAATATTTGATATTTTTGATTCAGGGATTGCACCTCCTATCTGTGTATTAACAAATGTTGTTGGATCATCATCTACGTAGGCGGGGAACTTATGTTTCGTGTTGAAGCATAGCTTGCTAATTAGATAGTCAGCTGTAGAACATTAAACAAGGCAAACATTTACCTGCAAATGTTGAGTATGGCTCCTTATTCTCCGTCTATCCTCGGCTTTTGAGCTACAGTTACAATCACAAGTTAGTTTTCTATGCCTCTGTGCTCCAACCTGCCCACTCAGAGGCTGGAGAGAAAAGGTACATATCTGAAATAACAATACATTTAAGTATCACCTTGACAGCAAAAAAAATGTAAGACTAACTGTGATTTTAGTTGGAATGTATTTAACTGCAAACTTAACAAAACAGCCTCCTACTAAACTAACTGAAATATTTTTCATCCTGAAAGATTACTGAGCTACTGCGTTTGTAAAGCCCGGAGACACTGCATCGCTCTCTCTGTTTGACGAATGAACTGACTGACCTTGGCTTCTGATGGATGTTGTCAAGCGAAAAACTTGATTATTAATGTTATATAACTTTATTACTGCAGTATCACACCTTTTCCTTTTGCATTTTCTCTAGTCTGTGACACTACCAGTTAGAGACTCAAGTTTCAGATTCAACTATTTGTGTCAGCGCATGTGGGGGTAATCAATCACTGTCAATCTGAATTTAGCAATCTGGTCCAACTGAGATATACTGTATTAATCTTTTTTTCCTTTAAATATGCAAATATTATAAACAAAATTCATTAACAGAAAGGGAAAAGCCATACAAAAAGGTAAGAAATCACTATTAAGTGAATCCCAATACATTTATCCATCAACATGATCTCATCCCTACTCAGCATCTTTTGCAGAAAAGGTCATTTTGTGTAGTATCTTGACACAGAAGGTTCTCACGCGTGGTTAACGTTGTGAAACGTGGTGGTTAGGTTTAGAAAAAACATCATGGTTTGGCTTAAAATAAGTACACTTATAACTTAAGTTACCTACGTAACGTCATGTGACTCATGTCGTAGCGTCACTTGACATAAAAAAAAAAAAAAAAAAAAAAAAAAATCACTCAACTTTTGGTTTCACACCACAGGAGACGAACGCCAGCCCCCTGAGTAAAAGTCCTGTTTGTTTGACCCGTCCACCAGTCCTCCCTCGCGCCCTTAGCGGACTTTCTCGCTCTTAATACCACGTCTGTTGCTCTGAGCGTCTAATAATGATGTGGATAGGTTTTCATTGGAGTTAATTGAAAACCCAGTGCGTCTCATACAGATGTAAAGGGTGCCTTTTGTGTCGGTATCGAGCTCAATCGTTAGTATTTGACGCCCTGGGAGTGAGACCAGATTGCATCCATCCATTAATTCTTTTTCCTGAATTTTTAAGAAAGACTACGAGGCAGAAAAGAATATAACATAATAGTGGTTATATTTTTATTGTATTCTATTTCTTTATTGCAAAGTGATTATCTATGAATGTAAATCCTTAACAAAACCCAACAGGAAGTTAAATATTAAGTAAATAAATTATTAATAACAGCATTTTCCTGTTGTCGTTTTCTTTGTTCAACAGAACTTTCTTATTTTTTTCCAATAAAAAGAAACTGAAGAACAAAATGAAAACACTTCACAACAGGAATGCGAACCACTTACAGCAGCAGAGATGTTACTGAAGTAGCACTTGAAGCTGACTTCATTCAATAACTCCTGTAAGGTACAAAGCCTATACTTGACAGCAAAGTTATTTACACTAGTGGAAACATCTGCAAACTTTAAACAGATGCAGAGGACGAGGCCTTTTGATGACGCAGACAGTTTCTGTCCCTCGTTAAAGAGATGAGGCGGCTGCTGATCATTAGAGCAAATTTATTAATGCAAAGTGAAAAGTCAAAAGGTGTATCAGCTGTTTGTAAATGGCTATAGTTAATACTGCCAGACTGCCAGGGTGGTATAGATAAAGTGGCCTCTGGAGAGAGCTGGGACGGCTTGTGGAGAGATAGGGGAAGTCGGAGCAGCTTGCAGCTCAGTGAGTGATGTGGGGGAGGAGAGAGGACGGGGGTCGGGTTAGTTCACAGTAAGCAGACCAAAGAACTGATATAGATGGAAGCGGTGAGCTTTACTGTGGCCACCGGGAGGGCGGGAACATAAGGAGGATGAGTCACAAGCTCACACCACAGGAATGACCCCTCTCAGAGAGATGTCTCTTGGGAAATTGTTTAGCCGAGATAGCGAGGGGGCAGGAGACATTTGCCCGCTGTCACCGAACCCGCCTCTGTATCGATGGCCATGTAGTGACATTCTCTAACCTTCTTTGTATCTGTGGACACAACGGGGATTGTTTATAAGCTTATTAAACCGTAAATTCTGAAACAGTGTTGGACAATGAGTAGGAGGCATATATTAAGCTGCCAAGTTGCCAAGCTGATAAAATAGTGGAGATAACGGGAGGCAATCATGCACCTCATGCTTTGATGAGCAATATATTCCCAGCTCACAACAGGCTGTGTAGCTGAAGCCTAAACATATGGTATAATGTTGACTTTTCTCAGTTCACTTCTAGCTTTGACACCTACACGACCTTGTAGGATTTTAATCGTTCCGTTTGAACCCGTGCTCGGGTAACCTAATTAGTCTACAGTGAAGTAGGAAATCAAGATGAAGCAGGGTGGATGAAGGGTGGGGCATGGAGAGAGTAATGTGATACAGATAAGGACAGAGAGCAGAACCTCAGAGCTGATCTGTAAAGCGGAAGAGAGAGATGAGCACTGGAAATAAATGAGGAGATTTTATGCAGATGATTTCTGAATTTCCATTAACAACCTTTTTCTGTTTAAGTTTGTCATTCTAGCAGAGAGATGTTTTTTGGTTAATCATGGATTTATAAGGTGAGAGGTAACATTTACACGCTCATCTTCAGCTTGTAGGTTTAAAGGAACAGTTCAACATTTTGGGAAATACGCTTTCTGGTAGAGAGTAATATGAAAAGATTGATATCTCTCTCATATCTGTCAAAGTCTAGCTAAGCTTAACATAAAGACTGGAAATAGCTAGACTGGCTCTGTCCAATGATAAGAAAATCTGCCTACCGGCAGCTCTAAAGTACATTAATTAACACGTATATTCTTGTCTAACTCGTACAAAAAAGAAATGACATGTAAAAGTGACAATTTATTGTTCATGTGCCAGACTATTTCTTGGCTTTGTCCAGTTACCAGGTAACCAGCAGAGACTCCAAGAAGTTACTGATCAGAACCAAGAATAATCCAACCCCTTTAACCCCGCAACGTGCAGTTTTTTCACTTAATATATGCATAGAATAAACAAACGAGGTATACTGTGTTAATTAATGTGCTTTAAGACATTTTTGGACAGAGTCAGACTAGCCGTTTCCATTTTTTATGCAAAGCTAGGCAGCTACGGGCTGCAGCTTCATGTTTAGCATAAAGACATACAGTATATGAGAGTGGTAGCAATCATCTCATCTAACTCTCTGCCAGAAAGCAAATGAGCACTTCCAAAATGTTGAACTATTTCATTAAATTTGTAATAAACAAGTCAAGCTGCTGAATCAGTAAGAATGCAACGATGTATTTATAGAAACGTCCGCATACAATAAACGGAAGATTCATAAATATCCAACCTGTTCTCATTCCCAACTCGTCACATACAGACGCTTGGTCACTTAAGTTTAGGCAACAAAACAAACAACAGGTTTGGGAAAAGATCACGGTTTGGGTTAAAAGATACGTTTCACATGGGACACAAACAGCAGTGTCCTCTGTGAAAGTCCTGCGTTTGCTTGACCCATCCATCTAGTCTCCTGGAGTTGGGTCGATTCCCGGTTTTGCCGGTCTCGTCCAGTGAACGACGAGCTTCAAGGAGGAATCAAGGAGCTTTGATTTTATGCCAACCGGCTGAACCGGCATTTGTCATTATGACATGTTCTGGCAAATCAAAAAGTAGCCAATGACAGCAACCTTTGCCGACGGCGTCACGGTGCTAAATCCAGCCTGTATTGCATGAGTGATAAGCAATATGACAACGTGATTAACATAATATTATGTCTTTTTATGAAAGGACTAACTGAGCCACTAATGTGACAGGCCACGCACATCTCAGACACTGGCTGAAGGCATCCACCCTGACCTCCAGACGCAAGCCAGCAGTGGCTCTGGTTTACATTGGAGTTAGGCTGCATTAACACCAAATCAGGCGTTGTGGTGAAGACGACAGTAGTGCGTTTAACATATAGCAGTGGGGAAGCAGGGGGTGCTGAAAAAAATGCAGTTGAAAGCCCAATGCGTCTCATACAAACGCCAAACATTGCCTTGTGCTTGAGAGGCGTGACAAAGTGTTGGTATTTGACGACCTGGAAACGAGCCCGGGCAGAAATATCTTGTGTGTGTCATTTGCTGTACACATGCAGCTACCTGACACTGTAAGTAAAATCTATTAAGCATTACACTGTCACTCAAGGGTGACACAGAATTACTTGGGAAACATATAGTGGCCTCAAGAAAAGAGGCCTTTTGCACTAATAAGATTAAGCAGAGAAAAGTCCCCAGCAGCAGCCTCAGTTCAGCTGCCAGCAGGTACTTCATGCCAACCATGCAGCACATAAGGTAATAAGCCACCATGACACTAAGCCTGCATTAAAAAAGGGTTGGCTGCAACGTTTCAGATATGAGGAATGAGCCTCGATGTGACAGATCATTGTCCAGATTGAGACTCATGTCAAATATAATTTTTCAGTCCATGTCAAAGGCCAGAATAGTTTGGATAAACTACTGAATAATTATGTTGGCAGAAGAGATGCAATGCTATGTTTGGATGTAAACGTTGGAGCTAGAGAGGGGAACTTATTTCCCGCATGGTGCAGCATGCTCAGCTAGTGATTATGTGTGTGAAGCGAGCTCAGAGTGATCTCAATATGGTATCTGGTAAATAACGGCTTTTTCACAGCTGTGTAACGCGGAAGGGAGGCTTTGTTGTTACAGTGATGACAGCCTCAGTAAGCAACGCTGGCACGAAAACAAGCGTATATTACTGTTGGGAATTTCAATGGGAGGTTGAGCTCTTTTTGTGTCGATATTGCTACCCTATAGATGACCTATTTCTCCGCATGGTGCCATTCTTGATCATGCAACATGTTTTAAGTGACGAAATCAGGATACAACATTCAAGAACGGCAGAATGGGTTGACTTGCTTTAAACAATTTACATAAAATAAAATGGCAGCATGAGAAACTCAGATACAGATAAGAATAATACCAAAAAGTGATTACAGAAGCCAAATCTACAGCTGGAAAAGATGAATACTGTAATATGTGATTTCCATCTTAGATCCAGACGAGTTCTCTCATTGAAAAACTGTGTTGCACTTTTTATACTTCACATGAGAGCACAGTGATTAAAGTATAATAATTATACTATTAGAAATAAGCCTACATTGTAAAGCAATTACAGATTAAATGCTGTACAAATGTTACAAATGCATATTAACAATTTTGCAGCTGATACTTGATGATGATTGTGACTGTAATGGTCCGTTTTATGTGCAAGAGCCAAGAAAGTTCTTCACTCAGTACAACTCCTAAAACTACGCTTTTAAAAGATTCATCGGGCGAGATTAGTCATGATGTATTCAGTCTGAAAATCTCTGTCCAGACGTGTTTTCTCCTGGACTCCAGAAGCTGTTGTGAAATAAGTGTTTTGGCATCAAAAAACACGTCTCCCAATTTGAATAGAATAAAAAAATAATTGAAAATCTAATCTTGTGTTCTTTGGCGATGTAAAAACTGAATTAATGGGTCGTGTGCTCTATGCCAAATTGCAATTTAACGAGTTGAGTCACCCTGACTGTTTTGTGTGTACAAGTCATTATCACTGACAGTGATGTGCTTGTTAAATACTACAGTATTGTCTCATGCAGTGTCCTGATTCTTTAAAGTGTGACCGAAGTCTCTCGCTTAATAATTCATCTGCATCCTGGTTTAGTATGAAGAACTTATTGAGCGATCTGAATAAATAGGTGTCTGTCTGTGTTAAAATCAGGGGTGTAAAAAAATATCGGAACACATGAGTATTGCGATGTTATGTTTTGCGATACAGTATCGATTCTCCAAGACGCTGTATTGATTTTTAATTAACATCTTAACTGGCATCCTATGAAACTAAAAAAAACGAAGGAATCCATTGTCACCAACCACGTCGTATTTACACATCACAAAGATTGCTAAATAACGATAACGAAGTAAACTAAATTTGGCGAGGAAAAACTGCCATGGCCATTTTCAAAGGGGTCCCTTGACCTCTGACCTCAAGATATGTGAATGAAAATTATTTCTATGGGTACCCACGAGTCTCCCCTTTACAGACATGCCCACTTTATGTTACATAGAGTTTTTTTGCATGCAGAATAAATGTGTTATTTTCACCTACCCTAAAATGGTGTATTTGAATTATTTGATTTCTGCACACTGGGGTCTCTAAACAGTCTTGGAATTACATGAATTGGGTATGACTGTAAAGCTGAGACTCTTGTGGATCCAATGAGTCCAGTTGTTTTCATGTGTAATGATGTCAGTCCCCATAGTAACCATTTCACATAGTGACTTTTGTCTGTCTTTATACTATGACAGTTCCCTATAATTAGATTTGAAAAAAATCACAATATATCACCTTGCTTACAGTATCGCAATATATCGCAATATTTTGAATCGTTTCCCCTGTATCACGATATGTTTCATATCGCCAGATGCTTGCACAATAAACAGCCCTAGTTAAAATTATCTGTGTAGATTCAACTGCGCCCACACAATGTGGAAACACCGCCAGATAAGTAAACACTGCGAGTTTGCAATATAATGGAATTTAAAGAACTGTCTTTGTGATTTTATGTGAAAAGTCTGCCGTTTTGAAGTTTTCTACGGGGACATTCTCCATCCAAACACACACATGCACACGCAGACACAAAGCACAGGTTCATTCAAACAAATAATTGTTTTCCCACACTGAAAAAAAAAAAGCATCCACATTCCTTCAGGGAGACGGGATGGCAGAAAGTCTCTGTACTTTCAGTCATGGGTATTTATCCATGCCACCACAAACAATGGCCACCTGACCAGCAGGTCCTTCTGAACCTCTCTGTTTTCTCTGTCACCAAGTCTCTTTCTGAGGTTTGGTCCAATATCCTCTTGAGCAATCCTGGGCCAGAAATCATTTACTGGCAGTTGTTGCACAGCATCCAACATTGTCAACAGCAGGCTGGAGTTGGGACTCGGCGCTGGGCGGTGTGTTATAGCCGCCTGCCATAAGGTTCTGAATCTGGAGGGGCTCCTGCGCAGAGATAGATCTGTGTCTGAGGCGGGGCGGTGGGCAGCGGCGGCAGCCAGCTGTCTGTGTGATTTACCAGTGTGTGTAAATCAAGAGCGAGTCTCTGCTCGACCAGCCAGCCTCATTTCAATCTCTCTACAAATCACACCACGCAGGCAGCGTGAAGGGGGAGAGCTATAAAGGCGCCCCAAAATAATCATCCTCCGCAACTCTCTTTCTTATGCTTTCATTTATTAAGTAGATGAGCAGAAATCTGACATCCATCATAAACGACAGTTAAAATATGGTTTGGTCTCGCCAGATAACAAGGTTTGGCGATGTTAGTCATGTCACACGCTGTCCTTCTCATTCAATGTAGAAATAGTGGAGCAATATTTGAGGAGGATGTTTGCAAAATCAGAGAAACTATCTCGCAGAACAGAAGCAGCGTTTCCACAAATCCAGGCTTGGTAGAGACTTTTATTTATGATGTGTAAAAAAGAGTATTGAATTAGCATATCTCTTGCCGTCAGCCAACCTATGTTGAACTAGATATTAGAGTGAACCGATGCCAGGGAGCGGGCAACATGGTGATTCACTACCAGCAGATTAATTCGCAGCTCCGGTGAGGGAGTCGCATGAGCACCCAGGGAGGAAACAGACTATGAAGGCCACACACAAACACACTTCTGACAGCTCTTACAGAGGTATAAAAGATGTTAACTCCACTAGAGCCACCGCACAGAGCTGGTGGTCAATACCAACAATGTCGGGTTTAAAAAATAATACTAGTAGTATTTTAAAAGCTCCTTGTGTCCCTCGTGTCTGATAAAGTCCCACAACACTGCAAGCTGTTGCGCTGCAGTCCATCTATGAACAAAACAAGCACATTATTCAAAGAATGCAGAAGGGCACATTTATTAGGAATAAACACATTTTCAGTGGGCTGTTGGGGATTAAGTCTAATAACTCTAACATGAAATATAACGGTGGCTTTCTGTGGCCCAGCAGCGTCCAAACATGAAGTCAGAGTTCATCAGTATTCTTAAGGAACAGCCTGTGGCATTAATGAATTCAGGCAAGCATCCACTTTGTCAAATGGCTTTAATAGAGGGCTTCCCATTTTCATGAATGGTCTGTTATAGATTTATTCAGATGGGATTGAGATGGAGTTACTATGGTACTGCAAATCATCTGCACTGAGATGCAAATATTGCTCCTTGCTTGTCTTCTAAATTGTTTCTGGAGGCACTTAAGCTGCGCCTGATCTGATGGTATTTACTTCTATAAGGTATCCATCCATAGTATCATGGGCACTTCAGGGGAACGCGTATGCAAAGCAATTAAATCAGTGTAGAAAATAAAATACACTTCTCAAGTGTATACAAGTGGTGCGCCTGTTTACCAAGACATTCTGAATCCCAACAATATAAAAGCATTAACAAAAGACTTGAGCAAGCTGTTAACAGCAAGCAGAGCAGTCATTATCCCCACGAGCGTGTTAAAGAATCAATTACAAATTGAATTGACTATGCATCTGTAGGTGCAGTTTTGGCAAAAATGGGATGCTGAATCCTTTAAGGCCCTGAGAGGTAATTCAAAAGCACAGCCACCTGGAAATAATCCAAGACCATTTTCATTCAGTGGCGCTCATATATGGCCCAACCTAAGTGCAATATACATTAGCAAAGTCTGTGGAAAACACAACGACCTTTGGGAAAACTGCTGAGCTGCTGCACTTGTATAACAACCTGATCATATGTCGACCAATCACACGTCAATGGCTATAACACAAAGTGTCACCAATCAGTCATGTTTCTTGCTAATTAAATTAAGTTGTATTACCCAGCGAATGGAATATAAAAGCGTTGGCTTTTTAAATGATTTGGCCATTATAATAAAGGCTTTTTAATTTATTCTTTTCCCCATGCTACTTTTGCTATTTTGGAGTGCCTGGATTGCCTTCCTGTTTATCCTGATTTCCCCCCTCCCCGTTTTCAAAGAGCACCTGACACGTTTTGCCTTAGGATTGAACACACAGAGCAACCAGTTAACTCTCTTTCCAAATGGAATATAATGTTGCCAACCTCTGGTATGTAAAAGTGGTGAAATGATTGTTTTGGTTCTGGATGAAGAGGTGTGCTATATTGAACCTATGATGGGAACACATGCCCAGAAAATTGACATTTTATCACTTTAATGTTGATATGGATAACTTGCTAGCAAACATTTGCTCATTTACAAATGAACCTGGTGAATATTATTATTGAATAATAATAAAATATAATATATAATATAATAATGATAATAATAATAATAATAAAATAAAACAATTCATTGTCTGTGTTAAAATAGCAACGTAACAACGTAAGGTAACAACGCAACGTAACAACGCAACGTAACAACGTAATGTAACTACCGAAAATAAATAACAACTGCCCTTAGCAGACTTTCTTACACAATGTCACGTAACAAGTGTTAAGTGTTTACTTTTGGTTTCACATGCAACACGAACAGCAAAGTCCTGTGTTTGTTTGACTCAACCACCACCCCTCCCACCCTCCCTTAATGGATATTCTTTCTCTTAACACTCGTCATTATACCACGTAATGAATAAAGGTCGCCCAATATACTACGTAACTTTCTCTGACCGAATGCAAAAACGTCCACATTCAATGGATCCGTGGTTGGCAACTGAGATGCATTTGATCCACTGTTAATGTAAAAACATCTGTTACGTGTGAGGTGAATTTATGAGGGAGAACCCAAACGCAGAGTCACAGGCAGGAAAGTTGTTCAAAATAAAAGCGAGCTTTAATAATATTAAGCTGAATATACTGAAACAACAAAAAGGCAGGGCATAAAGAAAAACCAAAAATGCAGGGAGGGGAACAAAGTACAAAAGAACAAAATAGAAACAAACAACAAAAACCAAACAGAGGA
>CAKAOH010037853.1:0-37223 GCA_916701665.1 Sebastiscus tertius | reverse complement strand
CCCAAACTGCATGTGATTATCATAAAGTGGGCATGTCTGTAAAGGGGAGACTCGTGGGTACCCAGAGAACCCATTTACATTCACTGATCTGGAGGTCAGAGGGAAAGGGACCCCTTTGAAAATGGACATGACAGTTCTTCCTTGCGTAAGTTTGGAGCGTTATTTAACTTCTTTCACGACAAGCTAGTAAGACATGGTTGGTACCGATGGATTCATCAGGTTTTCTAGTTTCATATGATACCAGTAACTTCACTCTAGCTTTAAAACTGAGCCGGCTACAACCTCTGAGTTGTGTTATTATCACGTTAACTTTGACAGTATTTGGATCAAAGGGATGGACTGACCAACCCGGAGCCAGAGATATGACCCCGATGCTCCTCTGGCAGGGCATTTTCTTTGTACACACTGAGCTCATTTCATATCTATAAATCTTTTTCTCCCACTACGTCACTTTCGTTTTCAACCTGTGACCCGAAGTCTCTCTGTTATCTGTAGAAAAAATGGATTAAGTAGAAACATTCTCCAGCACGGCTCTCCTTACATCGCGTATACATGCAACCAGATCAGATCAGGAGGGAGGATGATGAGTAATCATATTTATCGGCCTTATGTAAGGTTCTGGGATCGGACCAGGACAACAGAGTAACTGATACCACATGGAGATCTGGTCTCTGTCTGTCTGTACGGATTCTCTCTGCTCTGTTTGCCATCAATCAGACCTGGACTGATACAAGTTCTTCCCTCCTGAGCTCAGAGAGGTAGCTCCTCCAGCTAACCTACTGCCTCTAATCTAATCCTCTCCTCTAACACAATTACCTAATGCCTAATCCCCCTCCTGCTGCAGAGGCCGAGGGGTTTCCTCCACAATCGCCGCCTTTCTTCCCGTCCGTCCAGAAGCTGAGTTGGACCTTATTCAGTGTCATGGTTCTTTTTCACGGTATAAAGGGTCACTGGAGCGGGTGTGGTGGAGGGTTGGATTGTTAGTTGTTGATCCCTGTGGCTCCATGTGACCAGCAGACTCTCTACGTACTGTATCGTGTAGCTGACGGGATCAAATGGCTTTGAAATGTTGGTTTTCTATAACAGATCACGTTTCATCTTTGTCAGACAGAACAATGATGCCGCGTTGACCCAGTTTATGCTCATTCTTCTGTCATACTTGTTTCTTGTATTGTTAAACGTGGCTAAAGGTCACGTGGAGATGAGAGCTGATGTGCTTGACTTTGGTATATAAATGAGTAATGGCTGGCTTCACGCTGACTAATTTTTGAATTTTCTTGGTTACAAACAATGGATGGATGGGTTTCTTCTCACGCTTAATGCCTCTTCTGTTGATTTATTTATTATTTATTTATTTATTAAGTTATGGCGAGACACGTTCCACGTTTGGCTACCAATGAGGGCTGCAACTCAATTAATCATTTAATCATTTAACTTATAAAATGTCATAAAACTGTGGAAAAATGCCCATTAGAATATGTAAAGGCCAAGTTGATGTCTTTAAATAGCTTTTTTTTTGTCTAAAAGACGATCCACAATCCAAAAAGAATCTGTTAACTGTCACACAGGACAAAGAAAAACATCAAATCCTCCAAATTCAGATGATGGAACCATGAAATACTTGGCCATCTTTGCTGGAAACTTTACTTATAAAATACTTTTTCAAAATACTTGTAATTGATCAATGAATCAATTAATTAACTAATAATTACAGCTCTAGTACGATACCCAAACAATACGTTTTCAGTACTTTACTTTGAGGAATATAAACCCATTTATTCATGTTACAAATATATCATTTTGTCTAACCACAAGTAACTGTGCAAGTAACGTTTTCCAGAATATAAATCTGAGCATTCGATGACTGCTTTTTGGTTCTTGACAGTTTTCGACACTACTGATGAGGACATATTTTGGTAGAATGAAAAAGCATCATCCTTTTGTGGGCTTCTTCTGTTTTAAGCTTTAGTTTTTTTAATTTTAAAGGACCATTTTGTTGAATTTCGGGTCATCTATTATCAGAAATGGAATATAATATTCATAACTATGTTTTCATTAGTGTATAATCACATGAAACTAAGAATCGTTGTGTTTTCGTTAGCTTAGAATCAGTCCTTCATATCTACATAGAATCAGTCCTTCATATCTACATAGGGAGTAGGTCGTCTTCACGGAGTCCGTCATCTACAGTAGCCCAGAACGGACAAACCAAACTCTGACTTCAGAGAGAGCCTTTAATGTTTTTACGTTACCTTAGTTACGCTTGGAAAGGGAGGAGTCAGCGAAGGGGAAATCAGTTGGTTACAATCTGCAACCTCTCCACTAGATGGCTTAACCCTAACGCTACACACTGGACCTTTAAGGTTGATATGATTAAAATATCACAACATTGGTTTTGCAAGGTCTGTAGGTCATAAACTTCCAGATTTAGTTTGGTGTGATGGGATAGAGCGAACTGTGTTTAACTCAGCTGTTTGAATATCATGTGTTTAAGCCTTCTTTTCAAGTTTTGCTTGAATTTATGTAACCGTGTCGTCCCACTGTAATCGTATTTTCATGGGAGCCGAGTAAACAATACCGAGTGATGTAAAAAGAAAAAGAAGCTGCAGTTAAACAGTATTCAACAGTGAATTGAAGCTAAAAATAGTCCTGATTAAGAGTGGAGTTCTGAGAGCTCCGTCCAGTAGCAAACCAGCAGGATTAGGAGCCAAACCAACATAAAACACTGCTGAACAAAGAACCGACTGCTGCTCATTGAGGTCTTTTAACAGTAACTCCTTTAAACTGTCAGCTCATTCAGTTCTGGACCCAAAGATCAGTTCAGGACCGTTGGGTCTGAACAACTGCTACTTATATGGAAGTCTTCAGATCTATTTTTAGGAAGTAATCAATGCTGACAGTGAAATCAGAGACACAGAGCTACTGTAAGTAACTGATCTAAAAACAGCTTTCTTTCTGCTGTATCATGGTCTGATTGGACTCAGCCAAGTTTACAAGCAGTTATATGACATAATACCACAGAACTGTACAGTAGTTCCTGCACATGGAAGAAGTAATCTCAACATGCAATCAAAAACAAACAATATCTCATTACAGAAACAGGAAAGAACACAATGCTGGTTTAAAGTTTCCTTTCCTACCTCCAAAGTGAAAGTATCAGCACTACAGTGCAGAACTGTCACAAGTAAAAGTCCTGCATTCAAAATTTTACTCAAGAAAGTATAAAAGCATCAAGTTATGGTAAAGGTGGAGCTAATTTTAACGTTACTACGAGGAACTTTGTGTTGATTTTGGCGGTTCCTGTGGACGAAAGCGGTCTGACAGTCTTCCCCGCGTAGTCCTGGTTCTGGTTCTCCCGTGGCTCCCTTTCCTCCAGCGGGCCAAGAAATACAGCTTCCCGCTGGAGTCTGAGCTGAAGGAGTTTCTGGTGAACCTACATGATTTCGTCTAATTTTGCTTGAATCCGACCCGGTGGCACCGATGATGAGCATTAAGACTAACTATATAGAAACAGCCAATATTCTCTTTGATGGTCTTGTTTACTTATATAGCTCATATAGACGCATCAATATTAAACTGAGACTATTTCATAACCAGTTAACAGTAACTTTAGTTACTTTATATACTGCTGTAACCTAAAATCCTATTTTATTTGTTGATAATATTTTGTATCAATAATCTCAATCTGCAAATTAACTAAAGCTGTCAAATAAATGTAGTGGGGTGGAGTAAAAAGTTCAATATTTCCCTCTGAGTTGTAGAGTAGAAGTATAAAATAGCATAAAATGGAAGTAAGGTACCGCACAGTACTTGAGTAAATGTATTTAGTTACTTTCCACAACTGCTTGTTGTTATGTTTGGTGCAGGTTTATCCATTTGATCCAGACTAGAGCTGTAACGATTAATCGATAAGTTGTCAACTAACTAACTGATTAATCAGTTTGAGAATTTTTTTAAAAAAAAAGTCTAAATTCTCTGATTGCAGCTTCTTAATTGTGAATACTTTCTGGTTTCTTTCCTCTTCTATGACAGTAAACTGAATGTCTTTGAGTTGTGGACAAAACAAGAACATTTGAAGACGTCATTTTGGGCTTCGGGAAACACTGATCCACATTTTTCACCCTTTTATAGACCAAACAACTAATCGATTGATCGAGAAAACAATCAGCAGATTATTCAACAATGAAAATAATGGTCAGTTGCAGCCTTAATCCAGACCTACAGTGAGTGTAAAACACCAGACCCGAGACACACGTGGAGGAGGTAGATGCCACATCAGGACACTCTGAGCTGCAGTGATCACAGGTGAACTGTGATGTGCTCTCTTTTAAGATTGAAGCATTGATTGATTGAAGCGTCTCGGTGAGAAACAGGAGCCGGAGCGTCCGAGTCGGTACAGACAGAGGAGCTTTTGTCCCCGTGGTTCGTTTTGAGGAGAGTCGAGTAGCCGAGCGCTGGATCTCAGCCGGCAGACACAACGACAGAAACAGACAGCGGCTGGAATGTGAAGGCCTGCGACGCCTGGAGAAATACTTAAACCGTCTGATTCCTGCACTCGCTGTCTGTCTGGTTCTGGTTTAATTACCTGGACTGGTCTTCTTACAGAAAGCAACTTTAAAAAAACATATTAACTAAAGTGTATTTAAAGAGAAGGATGCAGCTCAGTGTCCCAAATTGAATCAAGTTTGCCTCCATCATGTGACAGGAATCTGTTGGGTTCGAGTCAGTTGATGTTTTATATTTCCCATCTGGACTGAATTAAAACATGAGATCTGCTGCCTGCATGAACCTCAGATCTGAATGTTTCAGGGTCTATAAATCGTACATTATTAGAGGAATATTTCATCATTTTTTTTGCTTCTTTTCTGCAAATTAGACGAGAAGATTCCTATCAGTCTCATGTTAATGCGTTAAATACGGAGCTGGAGCCAACAGCAGTTTATCCATCCAGTACTTCTGTGCAGCGTCTCCCACTAGAGCTCTGGTTGCCAGATACCTGGGAGCTTTGGTGTTGGTCTCTGTACAGGCACAGTGGTACCAAACCTGGCAACCTCACTGCAACGGAGAGACTTAATCGTTATTTGGCGTATACTCAGATATTTTGAAAACGTTTTAATCTCATAAATATCAGAAGTGAAATTCTTTTGAAAACAGATGTGACGTCTTACGATGTACAGACACGTTGGTGCGTATTAGATAGATAATTAAACTGCGTACTGACCGACCTTGAGACCTGAAAAATAGGGAGGATTTCAATATCATCCTCCCCCAGAACAATTTGAGTTTCATAGATTTTGTTTCCTGCATTCTGGTGACTTTTAAAGAATGAAAATAACAAAATAATAAGTACACTGCCACAGCATGTATTATCTTGAATACTTAGCGGTTTGAGCTGCGTTTCGCCGCTGCGTTCAGCTTATAGTGCCAGAAACAGGTTGTGATCACGAAAAGGAAAAACTAAAGTGTGAAAATCGGGAAAATCTGGAGAAATACGGGAGAATTGTGACCCCGGGAGGAAACCGGGAGAGGACGGTGAAAAACATGAGTCTCCCGGGAACATCGGGAGGGTTGACAAGAATGTAAAACAGATATCTAAAAAACAAAAACTGTTGTGAGCAACACTTGAGAATAAGTAGGACACATTAACAGATATAAACCTTTGATCACACAAACAAGAGACGGAGAAAGAACTCAAGAACTCAGCCTGTGTTTACCTTTATCATTTAGTGAAAACAAGACTGTAGTATTTCTCTTTACTCCGTCAGACAGTGGAAGGAAGGATGGAGCAGTTGAGAAGGTTCTGGAGGGATTTGATTTGATTCAGCAGGATTATCTGGTTCCTGTTCGCTGTCTTTACTACTACTGTACACTGTCTCTGGGCACAGCTGAGACTCTCAGGTTTTTGTGTTTTAAAGAAGTGATAATTCTTTTTCTGGAGCTTTTGATCCTCATCAGCAGATTGACTTTCCGTGATTCCAAACATCTACACAGATACGATCAAAAGCTCCTCAACAAGCAAGTAAATGAGTTGAGGTGATATTTGTTTGTCAGTGTCTTATATTGTTTGGCGAACAGATGATATATAATGATGGAAAACAAGTAAAAACTCATGATCGAGAAGCAATAATTCCTATATTTAGTACTTTATCTTGCCAAATAACTGATAATTCAAGGAAAACCAGTTGTGTGTATGAACAGGGTCGTCTAACGCCCAACAGCGTTGTACAATAGTTCAGCCAAGAAAAGGTGAAAACAAAAGAAAGTGGGACACGGTCACCGCCAGAGTCCCCCACCAGACTCCACTGAAACATAAGAGGTTTATTCTCCTGATGAAACTCTGTACGTGTGATTGATAACGGCTGACAAAGCCAGTTTAGCTGCAGGCGTGTATTTCTAATACCTGTCACAACAGCTCTGTCACGACGTTTTAGGAATCCCATGGACACGAATGCACTTAAATCAAGGTTTGGTCTTCGTGTACGAGAGCAAAAAGAACAAGAGACAAATAAGCAAAAAGTACAAACAACTAGAAGGCACTTGAGAGAAGACAAACTTCCTCTTTCCCATCACTTTGAATTTAAATAGATTTATTGACGCTGTAAATAAGCCCGGAGGACTTGGGAGTACATCTGAAGTTACAGCTAAATAAAATTAATTATCTGATGGCCGGAAATGTGGATCTTCTTCTTTTCCAAAATCGAATCAGTCGTTCTTTGGCCCGCGGCTCATCTGTCAACTTAATTTCACAGAAAGGAATCTGTTCACGTCAAGTTTTAGCTGGAAGAGGCACAAACAAATGACAAAAATAGAGACTTTGTGTCGGCGGTAATTTAGAAATAGGAACCTTTTTAGATTAGTCCAGATGCAGGGAAAGTACTGCTAGTGTGGTAGAAGAAGGAGTCTGTGTTTTAGGCTTGTTTGTTCAAAGAGATGACGGAAAAGAGAACATTAGATATCAGCAGGAAGATCACAGTGACATTTGCTTCATTACATTTTTAGTCATGCTAGTGAGGCAGCAACGTCGGTCGGTCTAGACTGAAATATCTCAACATCTATTGGACGGATTTCCATGAAATTTTGCACAGTCATTCGTGGTCTAGCGCAACCATGAGGTTGCAGTTTTGAGTGAAATGTTTTGACAACTAGTGGATGGATTTCTATGAAGTCTGGTTCAGACATTCATGTCACCTGCTCCAGATGAATTGTAATAACTTTGATGACCCTCTAATGTTTCTTTTAGCGTCTTCATCAGGTCAACATTTTCATTTTTATGACCAGATATCTCCACCTCAGCTGGACTTGAGATGCGAGACTGGAGTTGGAGTTGAGAGACGACGTGTACGACCGGATTGTTCCACAAGTAGCCAGTTGACATGCTGATTTTAAACCAATAAACCAATAAAGCTAAATCATTGTCAGACGTTAGCCGGTGGGTTCCCAGAATGCATTTCAGCCAACGCATTCCGACACTTTTGCACATGGACTGTTTACCTGCATTCAACCAAAGCCTGCTCTAACGTGATTGGTCGATACTTGGACTACAAACAGAAACCAGAACATTTACGTTACCAAAATCTTGTCCCGTTGCTACAACTTCTACATATGAATACAGGATCTGTTTATAGAGATTAAGAATAACATGCTAAGTTAAGATGGCGAACATTCTCCGTGCTTTACATCAGCATGTTAGCATTCAGTAGACTTGAACCATTAATCAATGAATCGATAAGTCGCTCTGCAGAAGGTGAATCAACACCTATCCTGGTAATCAATCAATCGTTTGACTCACTCTTCAAGAAAATCACCAAATATTTCCAGCTTCTCTAATTTTGAGCATTTGCTAATTTTTAGTGATTTGAATCATTGTCAAATTAATCTTTTTTTTTGGACTGTTGGTCGGACAAAACCAGCAATGTGAAGATGACACTTTGGGCATTTTTATGCCTCCGCAACGGCATTATGTTTTAGATGAACTGATCAGATTTTGGTGGTCAAATGTCACTGTGTCCCGTTCACGTGAACACGATATCTCTGGAGGTAATTTATTCAAATTTAACACAAACGTCCACTTGGACTCAAGGATGAACTGATTAGATTTAACTGGTTAAAGGTCTCTGTGACCTCACAAAACACGTTTTTTTTGCCGTAACTCAAGAATTCATCTGCTAATTATGACAATTTCACACAAATATCCAACAGGATCAAATGATGAAGTGATGACATTTTGGACAGACATGGATGTGAACTGTATCTTGACTGGTTGGCGGAGGCGTACAAACGCGAGGCGGTAATTCTAGTTTAGACCAAATGATTAATTGATGAAATAATTAGCAGATTGTTTAGTGATAATTAGCAAATATTAGCATGCTAAAGAAAGATAGTAGATATGGTAAACATTACACATGCTAAGCTATCAGCATGTTGGCATTGGTTGTTATTGCTCACACAACCTCACAGACCTGCTGGCATGGATTGAGATTCTTAATTTCAGCTGCAATGATGTGTTTTATCGTGTATCCACAACTTGTTACACATAAAAATCTGAAGAAGAGGTTTTGTATACTCCATTAGAGAGCGTGTTGTCAGTGAGTTTTCCCCGTGTGTGTGTGTAGGTGTAAGAAGGAGGGACATTCAGCTATTTAAGGCTCTGGTAAGGTGAAGATTTCAGTGGTTTCAGTGGTTTCTGCTTGTCGAGGCTTCGCTGCCTCAGTATTTAGACCTCTGAAGAGTTTTCTGAACATCGTCCTCTGTCACTTGCCCTACATCCAAATGATCTCACATGCTGTCAGCAGCCATTGTTAGCGAGGGGAAGTCACTGGCTTGTGCTACGGGCTTGTAATGGACGCGTGCTATTGTTGGCTTTGTTTAGGTGTTGACTGTTTCGGGGGGGGAGCAGGTTTCTCTTTCTACTGGGAGTTTCCCTGCTGATCTACATTTAGAGCTGGGCTCCAAGGGGCTTTCTTTCTTTCTAAGAGGTCATACGGGACCGCTGCTGTCGAGGCAGGTGTGTGCTCTGTTGATGAGTGCTATAAAATCTGGCAGACGCCTCCGAACGCGCTCCCTGAGGCGATGTTTGTGGCCTTGAGGGGGTTTTGGCTCAGCAGAATGAGGGTTTGTGTTTGTTTTAGACCTGTTCCCGTGCCAGGTGGCTGTGTTTATAGAGACTGTACACCTTCAGATATGAAGACGGGAGGTTTGTTTTGCAGGATAAACATTTTTATTTCCAGATGAAGAATCATGATTGTGTCTCTGAGATGACGACGAGCAGGTCAGCCAAGAGCTCAGCCTGTTGTTAAGACTGTATGTCACTCCCTTTAACATCTAATATCTGTGAGGGATCACTCCCGTTTATTACAACCTGGGTCTTATTTTTAGAGTTTCAGCCATCATTCCTATCATCGATAATAACTTTGTGCTTATCAAGTTCATGTCTGAGATCAGGGGACAAGGGTCGCCTTGTCCCCTGATCTCAGACATGAACTAGAAAACCACAGAAACAAACTTATTAGGAAGAAAAAACGCAGGCAAATATTAACATTATTACCAAACTGTACGTTGTAAACATCCATCACAGGTCGCGGGTCGTCCACTAATCATAGGGTTGGTGGTTTGATCCTCAGCTCCTCCTCTCCACTTGACGTAGTGCCGTTGGGCGAGACACTGAACCCCAAATAACTGATAGAAATGATGGACAAAAGCATGAAGACCCAAAGTTGTAATAAACTGGAAATATCCTTTCAAACGTTGGTACTGAGAAATTGAACTTGTGTCAGTCGTTCTTCCTCAATTAACTTTTATTCAGCTTCTCAAATGTGAGTAATTGCTGTAATTTTCTTTGTCATATATGACAGTAAATTAAATATCTTTAGGTCTTGGACTGTTGGTCAGACAAAACAAGCAATTTGAAGACTTTGTAAATTGATAAATCGATAATGTTGCAGCTTAAATATCAATGCCATTACTGTTTTTTGGTCTTAAAGGACTTGCAAATGCCACAAACAACAGAACAGTTTCAGGAAACCCTGAAGAAAGCTACTGTTTTTCATATTGGACGCTGTGGTGTGTTTTCAGTAGCAGTACGGCGTGCACTGGATCATTGATGTGTCATTGAGCATCACGCAGGTTAATTTGCAGGCTGATTTACCATGAGATCGTTTCAACCATTGTGGGGTTTTTAAATATGTTGTGTCTTATTTGACAAAAAGCTTCTCTTAAATTACCGTACACAACTCTCTGAAACATCACGTAAAGGTTTATAGATCTCTGTAATCTCTATCAGGGTTAGTATAACGCAGATGAATCAGCTGATTGTTGTTTAATGTCCAGGGAAGGTCAGGGATACATTACTGTACATGCCTTTTAAATGTAGAATTAAGTAGAGCTGCAACAATTAATCGATTAGTTGTCAACTAGTTTGATAATCGATTAATCAATCTGGGTAATTTATGAATTTATTTATAATGAAAAAAAGGTAAAAATGATCTGATTGAGCTTTTTAAATGTGAATATTTTCTGGTTTCTTTACTTCCTCTATGACAGTTAACACAATATCTTTGAGTTGTGGACAAAACAAGACAATTGAGGACATCTTGGACATTTTACTAATAACAACTAATCGACAATGAGAATAATGGTTAGTTGCAGCTAGAATGATGTCGTGTCTTTAACCTGTGTGCAAAAATAAAAAGTGCAAAGAAAGAGAGATTTCTGCCGTTTTAGACGGATGTCATGTACATGTGGTAAAAGAGAGAACACCATCATGTTAGATGTTTGCTTTATTTAAATGTCCATTGAAACGAAACAGTAAATGCATTCATCCGTTCTCCACTACGGCTCATGTGACTCGATTCCTCTTTCTGGAAATTTCCCTTTCTCTCTCTCTTTCTCTGTCTCATCACTCTTTGCTGACACTTTTATTCGCCTCACATTCCTCCAGCCCACATGTACATGCATGGTCATTCATGGTCTGGACGCTGTAGGTGAACGTAGATCTGATCTGAAGTGTTGGAGCGAGTGAGGAGGAGGAGGAGGAAGAGGCCGAATCTGGATGCCAGACATTTCTGTGGACTTTCCAAAAACTCACTCCGGAAGCCAAAAAACACTAAACAGAAATTTCAATTCAGAGTTGAAGACGAGTTTCAGAGTTTAACATTCAGTCCATGTCTTTATGTTTATGACATTTATCAGATATGTAGCTGATGAAATAGATTATAAAGTGACTCTTCTGCTGTCAAACAAGAGTGTTTGTTTTAAAGTGCTGGCTGCGTGTACCTGTATATTCTGGATGTTTAGACGATAACGGTGCACGTCTCACTAGTTGTCAGTGTTTAATTGGCCCTGATGTTAAAACCACCACCCGTCTGATACGTCTGGATAAAACAAACATTTATATTTTTATTGTAAATCCCTTCAGCCCCAGTTTCTGTCTGTTGTTTTATGCAGACAGGAACATGTGGTGACTAGATTTAGACCAGTATATAACCCCCCCGCCTGTGATGCTGTTTGTTTAGTTGCATGGTTCATTACAAACGGTAAATAGGTTTCTATAAATAAGAGTCATCAGTGTCTTTCTGTTTTTAGAGCATCGTGTTCAAAATAAAATGTTCTGGGTCACTCAGTGTTCCCGGCTGGAAGCGTGAACATTTTGTGGTTTTATGGCATAATGACTGTGACATCATCCGTATAGATCAGCTAAAGGGAGCTTTGAACTTAAACAATCAACAGTAACACATGGAAAGTTACAGTAGGGATACCACGGGGGGAACATTCACACCAACTTCATAAACTCGTGACAACACCAATGTCTGGAGGAGTTAGTGAATAATCAGTAACATCGGACATTTTACAAGAAAAGATTGTTGTCGATGACGCTCAATATCTTTAGAACGCTTACTTTGATCTTTAACGTTGGATAGCTGTGTGTCTGTTAGTGTTGAAATGATGATGATGATGATACCTTAAAGGCCTCGACACACCGAGCCAACGTCAGACAGTTTGGGGCCGTCGTTGAGCGTCTGTCGGCCTTGTTTATTCTGTGTTTCCCGCACTGTTGACTCTATTCTGCCCGTGTCGTTGGTTTTTCGGCCGATTCAGCATGTTGAATCGGTGGCGGAGCTCGTCGGTGAGAGAAATCACTCTGATTGGCTGTTCAGCTTCAACCAATCAGTGCAGGAGAAGAGAAACGGGAATGAGGAAAGCAAGCCAACGAGTAAAATCAAGAGTGCGCACACATTTTCCATCTTCATGTCATCTGATTGTTCCAACACTCGGATATTTTCACAGCGACATGAACATCTGGAATGAAGCTAAGTGGTGAGTGAGAGTGGTGTGAAAATGGTCGGCTTTGTTTCGTGTACATATCATAACAACGGCTTGTATATCCTCCGTCCTCGGTCTTCCTGTTTCCCTTTTTGATTGATGAATACAGACTACCGCCGCCTGCTACGTGCTAACTGTCCGTCGGCTGTCGTCTTTGCGGTGTGTTCGAGTGCAACTTTTTTGGCCAAGACAAAGGAGCCGTGAGGCGACGCAACAGTCGGCCTTTTTCGCTGCTAGTTCTCTGATGTCGGCTTGGCGTTTTCTAGTTTCATATGATACCAGCACCCTCACTTTAGCTCTAAAACCTGCTACAGCCTCTGAAAGAAAGTAAAGTCAAACAAGGTCGCCGGCATCCACAAGCACTGGAAGAGATCAACTGAGGATACAAAGTTAGGAATTACATGAAGGTGGAGTCTGTGATTTCCAATGAAGCAGCGTTCCCCCGCGAGCAATTAACAACATTTAGCTGCGTTTCTTTTAACCATCTTTTGTCTGTAATTTTCCCCCAAAATATCCTATTTCCTGAGCCAGGGTCTGCCTATCTTTAGAAGCCACTTCCTGTGTGTTTGTAACCAGGACGGTGCCGATCTGGTTGATGAAGCAGCTCTGAAGAAGCTCTGAGTCAGGCTGAAGGAATGTTTCTGAGGGAATTCCCTCTCATTCACTCACAGCTTCTTATCGACGCTCAGAATCCAGTTCAACACGGCGCGGCTTGTTCAGCTGCTGGAGTCCGATACTCTGCTGAAAGAATGCAACCCTGACTGAATTGCAAAAAGCCCTTTCTGCATTTTTTAGCAGCTACGTTATTTGAGCAAAGAGCCCAGAGAGGTCTCGTCTTATTCACTTTAGAGACTGAATGCAAATCAAAGAGGTCGGTCCAAAGACACATTTAGAAAGACTCGGTGAGGGAAGAGTCCTTCATCACCAGCTGCAAGTGTTAATTGCGTTCTTCAGATTTAAGACCGACCTGCTAACGTTGTCTAAAGTTCAGCCTTTTTTAATTGAAGAGGTCTCTTGTCAGATAGTCTGAAAACGCTCACCTGCGTCCCGACTTCTTGGTGAAGGTTATTTTTCAAAGCTTTTATTTGTTCCTTTCTTTCTATTAAGTGACACTGAACCCTTCTTGTTTCAGAGTATTGATCGCTCAGTGTTTTGTTCAAGTAGTAGGGAGAGTTTTTTGTCCTCATGGCGACGGGATGAATGGGAGCATTTATGGTGTGAACTGACGTGGCGGATGGAGCGCGGCGCTGCCCTTGAGCGCTGCATTTTTTCAGGGCTTGAAGTGATAGCAGCGCGGCCTCTGTGGTTTGGCTGATAAGCGGCTCTCCTGCTGTCAAGGCCCTCCGCTGCAGCTGGGCCTCAAGCCTTTATATCTGCAGGATTTACAACAGTCCAGGGGTTTGTCTCCCCATTTATCTGTCACACACACACCCTCCCTCTGAAACACACTCTGTCAGGAGGTTACTGAAGTTCAGGTCGTGGGTGGACACTTCTGTTGATGGTTTGATATCCCAGTTAGAGACACTTTCCATGCCTTTATTTCTTTTTTCTTGTGTTTAAGAACGTATATTGTTGCTTTTCAAGCCTGTGGAGCAGCATCAGCCGTCTTCTATTCATAACCCTGTGTGTGATTTGAGGTGTTTCCTGTAAGTTGTTGTTCCTACTCTGGTGTTGGAGGACTAAAGCTCATCATTTTAAATGTCTCAGTTGCAGAATTTCTTCCATAGTCTTTTATTCAACAAACCTAATTATAACGTTGAATCTAATATGAAAGGCTAGCGTATGCTCTGCTCTGTTTGTTTTACTGAGAGAGCCTGTTAACTCCACCTAAACACATTTATTTGGCCTCATTTATAGTAGTATTTAATATGTTTTCAATAACATAAATTTTTAACACACTTATATGTCTTCTATATCTTAACACCTACAGTATGGAAACTAATTTCTATCTATGCATCCCTTTTTCAACTGCAATTAATCACATTATTCTCTAGAAATCTACGTTTTTGAGAACAAATGTAATTCACTGAACTCAGAATGGGTTTAAAGGTCCCATATTGTAGAAAGTGAGATTTTCATGTCTTTTACATTATAGAACAGGTTTAAGTGCTTTATAAATACTGTTAAACTATCAAAATGCTCAATATACGGAGAAATACACACAGCCCGTAGTCAGAAATTGTGCGTTTGAAACAAACAAATTTTCCAACTATTAGATGGATTTTATATAAAGAAAACCAGAAACAACCACCTCATGTGTGGCATGTTGGAGAAAATGTATTCAAACATGTATTTTTCTGCTACCTGGTATTCTGATTTATTTTCCTGCTCTAAATGTTGTAGATCATTAACTCTAGATTTAAATGCTGTATAAATCACGTCAAAAACGATGAACCTTAAATACGAGAACAGTAGCAGACAGCGCTCGAAGATACTGTATCACTTTTTCCAAAATTCACAGCCGTCCTCACTTTGAGCTCGTCTCCATGGCAACACGGACACAACAGAGCGACTTGGCGTTGACTGAGATGTTACCGAATAGATCCCTGACCTAAAAAAAAAAAACCCAGTAGGCAGCGAAGCACGGGGAGTCACACTGAGCCCTGGAGATGGAGTCTGATGACTCACGCTCCCAGGATGCACTACAAGGGGCCGTGACAGATTACATGCACATTCCTCCAGTCGAGGCCTCGGCTTTAGTGATTCACACCAACTGTAGCTCCGCTGTTTGGAGTTAGATGTGTTCAACAGCCTCGCTGCTCAGCTCACACTGTCCAGGTTTATCTTCCAACAGTTGTACAGACTGCTGATTGTAAGCACACGCTGTAGTGTCATAAACTGTTCTTTGTTTTGAAAGATGCGCTACTGAGTTGTAAGAAAGGATTTTGTAATCCTTGAGTGATAGCAGGCGTCTTTAGTCTTTTAGAGGATTAACTATTTTGCTTTTACTAGTATCAGGTAAAGGGAGAGTTCGGGTGTTTCTCAGAGGAGTTGTATGAGGTGCTTCTCCATAGTCAGTTTATTACCTACTGTAGATGGAGTTTAGAGAAACAGATGTGTTTTAGACATCTAAAAAATCAATAGGAGTTTAAAGGGACTGTTAGTAAGAATCAGAAATGTCTTGTTAACAGCTTCACCTGTGGCCGTTAAGTCAACGAAAGTCAGCGTCCTGTTGCTGGCGCTTGTGCTCGCTCTACATAGACATGAAGGAGCATCACTCAACACAGTGAGGAGACACACGTCAGCTAAAAGCACATTATCACTCTGTATTTCAGCTGCTTGGCAGTAATGTTAGCTGACCAGACCAAGGTCTCTCCATGAATCAATGCTGATCCTAGTATTGGCTTTTCCCGCCTCAGCCTCCCGACCGCAGCCGGAGAGAACGGGGGAGACACCGGAGTTTTGGTCGGAGATGATAACATTTCTCTCTGCGGAGCCCCGTCACTTCACGAGACACGGGAAACCTCTGTTGGTCTGGAGGAGCTGCAGCAGTTATTTCTGCACAAACGTCCACTGAACATTCACTAGATGTTCTCAGAGCTAAACTAACTCTTCTGCAGTGTGGAGTGAAGGCAGGCAGAGGAGCAGAGGAGCAGAGTACAGCAGAGACTCCGGCCCTGGAGACCAAAGCTACGGTCTCCTCCACGTCCTCCGACCGCGACCAACACTGTTTAACAGACGGGCTTCACCAGATACAACCAAGAGGTTTTGGTGCTTTACTGTAGTTTGTGTTGGAGTCTGAGTCTGAACAGCGTAGACACACGCGAGCGCGCATGGGACACCGACCACAATGATTTATACATGTAAGAAATTACAAACAGTCCCTTTAAGTGAAGTAAGTTTTATTATATTTATCACATAATACAACAAATGAATGAAAACAATGAAGAATTTAACAAATTCAATTACTACTAGTACTACAGGCATAGTACTGTATGGTTTGGACAGAGGCCTTTAAGGTCAATATCCCAGTATCGAAGACTTTGACCCGTTCCCAGTCGATGCTGTGGGTTTCGGTTTCGTGTTCACAGACACTTGATGTTTGTTTTCAGTGTTCATTTTGGTCTTTGAATCAGAGAATTTAGACTGATCAATCGATTATGAAATGGTTGCAACTGTAGATTAATGATCTGTTGATCAGCTAATTGTTTCAGCTCTCCTTCAGAGCTCCGTCTGTTAAAGTATCAGGATCAGGACAGATTTGGTTTCACTCTTAATCTGTCAGAAGTCACTCAGCTTATTTAGCTTTAGAGTTTAGTGACCTGTTGATTAGTTTCATGTTGTGTAGCTTTCTGCAGGTTTCACACATGACGTGTTGTTGACAGCGGCGATGATGAATGAAACCGTCTCTGTGTGTTTTTTTTCATGTTCAGGAGAAAAAACAACAACAAGATGCAGCGCCGGTGACATGCAAACAGCCCACAGAGCTCTCATTCATGCAACAAGCGGCTTGTGTTAATTCCCTGTTTGGGTTTATACAGGCTGCAGCTTGTATTGTAGTGCCAGTTATCCAGTAAGCTCTGTTTAGTAACAAGCTATTGTTTGTTTGTGCACGGCCACGCACATGATTCACCGGGTGTGACTCACGGACCAAAGAGAAGAGAGCCGGGTCACACAGATGGTCATAATTAAAGGGTATCGTCCCAAAATGTCATTTTTAACTCGGCGTTCCGCATGGTAACGGGGTCATCTTTTCCTCTGTCTTCTCCTCCCTCTAATCTGCAGATATTTGAAGAGCTCGTTCCAACGTGGACAAATCCAGCACACAATTTAAGGATGTAACTCAAAGAATAATTAAAGTAAAATGCCTTATTTTGCGTCTCCTCTTGTCTCGCAGAGCTCGACGCAGGAGATCGGCGAGGAGGCCGAGGAGGACGCCATCTTCACCATCACGCTGAGGAAGGTGCAGCTTCACCAGTCGGCCAGTAAGGGGCAGCGATGGCTCGGCGTGGAGACGGACTCGGCACTGAGCCTCTACGAGACCTGCAAGGTGCGGACCATCAAGGCCGGCACGCTGGAGAGGCTGGTGGAGTACATGGTGTCGGCGTTCAGGGGCAAAGACTCCACCTACGTCACCATCTTCCTCTGCACCTACCGCTCCTTCGCCTCCACCAGGCAGGTGCTGGATCTCCTGCTCAACAGGTACAGTGATGGCAGATGACACACCTGTCTGTGCACCAGTGGTTCTCAGCCTGGGGGGTAAATCTTAGGGGACTTTTCTCTTGTTTTAACCTCTTCAGCCTTCTGAAAACATTTCAAAAGAATAAATCACTCTGGAACTAGTCACAGTCACAACCTAGAAAGGTTGGGAACCACTGCTGAAAAGGAACAGAAAATGCTTAAAGGTGCTCTATATGATACCCAGAGCATTAATGTAGCATCAAACAACTGTTGTCTATGTAAAGATATAGAGGAGTAATGTCTACCTGAGCAGAGAATGAAGTCTCTCTCCCTCTGCGTGTGTTGTAATCAGAGCTTCTTCTTGCTTTGTTGACATAGTCGGGCCGGCTGCATGTGCTTTCAGTGCTTTTAATGCATGTGAGCATGCCCTACTGACATGGTTGCCGCTCGGCACTGCTCTCATATGGCGGTTATAGCTGATAACACAACGCCGGGAGGGAATTTCTTCAAATGGTGGAAGTAACAAAAATTAATTGATAAAAATGGAGTTGATGAAAATGCAAGTAAATTGAAAAAATGGAGTGATAAATAAGTGATTTGATTAATTTATAGGCGATTTGGCTAAAACAGTTGTGATATGATGAAAACAGAGAGACATGCTTCATCAACATTTTCCATTTTGTTGCATCTATTGTTTGTGTATTTTCTCTATCCTATTGCAGTATATGATCTGGTACTTATAAAAGTAAATTAAAAGAAAAGATCTTTCGTTCCCTGAAAACACAGCAGCACAAGAAACAAGCAAAGAACTATTTAAAAAGACATAATTAACCTTCACAGAGAAACCGTAAATGAGAACGTCGTTGATGTTATCTGTAATTAGTAATCACAGCAAGCCGACTCACTCGTGCTTCTCTTTTTCTTGTAATTTTAGTGATATTTGGTCAAATTTTATGTAATTTTCTATACTTTAATTACAATTTAAAGCTGCCTCAAAAACATCTTAATGTATTTTACGATGTTTTGGTTAAATTTGTTTATTTACAAATGTCAACTTTTTTCATTTTATTCCATACATGAGCTTTGAATTGATTTTAAAACAATTCTAATTATACATGTTAAATGGGAATACGTTTTGGTCGACTTTAGCTATTGGCATAAAAGAGATACTGATACTCAGGAGGATCTACAGCTTTTATTTTTTGGTTTTTCTAAAAATGAGTTGGCTGATAAATCTGTTACAGAAGGCTAAAGATAGAAAATAAAGTTTAAATACGAATATGTGCCGTTCCCAAACGAGATATCTGACATTTACAGAAAGCAACGGCGTTTCTTACAGCATGAATTAAAGAAGAAAATCTAGAAAATATCCGAACTGTGCACACCTGGTTCTCTTTATTTCAAGTCCGGCGTATGAAGAATTGAAATGTCTTGTTCATTAACGTCATTGAACGAGACTGAACTTGAAACTTGTGTTTGTGTTTTAGGTACGCCAAGCTGCAGAACGTCCCTGCAGCCGCGGCACACCGAGTCTCCCAGGACGACTGCACGGAGCTGAGAAAGTGAGTCTGCTGCTGCTGCTGCGACCTTCAGCGCCGAGCTGCCAACATTAATCACTGAGTGCTTTCACAGCGCCGAGCCTCGGCCCCACTCCTCCCACTCCTCCCTCTCCTCCCTCTCCTCCCTCTCCTCCCTCTCCTCCCTCTCCTCCCTCTCCTCCCACTCTTTTAAAGGGATACCAACAGAGACTGAAGCTGTAACAGATTAGTTCTTTCTGCTAGACACCTGTCAGACTGTTGCTGCAGGAGTTTGATTAAACACAGCTCATGAACTTCTCAGAAAGAAACTCTTTTACTGCTTCAGTTTGACTAAAACAGACCGTTACAGGAGTTAATTCAACCTCATGTTAGCAGTGTTATCATATCTCTTTGAAATCAGGGGTTATGGGTAGCTGTTGTGTTCATGTTATTGCGTGTTTGTGTGTGTTGCAGCACCGTTTCGTCCATCCTGGGCGCGTGGCTGGACCAGTACTCCGAAGACTTCTGGAGTCCTCCGACCTACGACTGTCTTCACCAGCTCATGTCCTACCTTCACCACCACTTCCCCGGCTCGGACCTGGAGCGCCGCGCCCGCAACCTGCTGGCCCACTTCCACCGCCGACATCAGTGTGAGCCTGATCCTGATGGTATGAAGGCAGGACAGGAGAGGGACAACAGCAGGGCAGGGACTCCAGGAAAATGGGGTCAGGGGAGAAATACTGGATTCTTTTTTTGATTGTAAATGAATCTTGTGCAAAGTGCAAACAGTTTGTCCTCTCATGTACAGCTCCACATTTCCTGTAACAGTAGACACAATGTCAGTTCACATGTCGCTGTAAAGAACAGCTTGGTTGTACAAGTGATAAGGACTCGATGGCAGTCGCTGTCAACACACGAGAGATTGAGCACCAAACAAGCGAGAAGGTCACAGGAAGGATGAGAAACAGCAGAAGTGCAGGAGCTGTGTTCATGTTGAGCTCAGGTTGAGGCAGCGTCGTGATGTTTTTGATTTAATCTCTTCAGGGGAACACATCGGCTGCCCTTTCGCTACGCAGGAAGAGAGTGGCTTCGAGGACGAGCTTCCTGCTTTCAGCTTCCTGTCGTTTGACCCCATCATGGTGGCGGAGCAGTTCACGCTCATGGACGCGGTGAGGATGTTTCCCTTATCAACAGATGTCTCCTTCAACCTCTGTTCTCTTCCACAGTCTTCTCTAGAGTTTCCCAGACGTTTTTTTTTAGGTTCTGCAACTATTTTTTATTATTAATTAATCTGCCAATTCTATTTTTTGATTAATCGGTTTATTGTTTAGTCCATAAAATGTTCAAAAACAGTGAAGAAACACCCAGAATTTCACCTTCAGATGTCTTTTTTTTGTCCAACCAGCCGTTTTAAACACAAATATAATCAGTTCACACATTAGTCGAGGAGAAGCAGCACATCAGAGAAGCTTTGGCATTTTTGTTATCAACTAATCATCTCACCTTTACAGTACACCTTTAAAACATCTAACTAGAGCTGATATGATTAGTGAATTGATTAATTAGCCGAACAACAAAAATGTATCTGGAACATTTTGATAATAAATTCAATTAGTTACAGCAACAATAAACTGATGAAAACAAGTTTTTAAAACAACAGTTTTGCTGCAATAAAAGGCTGAAAGCTTTTTGCATGTTTTAGCCCGTTAACCTCAAATCACACATTCTGCACATCTCTGTGGTTTTAGGGCCTTTCAGTACCTTATAAATGGTCACATTTATTTGTTTTAAAAACTCCCTTTTAGTGCATTTAAAGAAGCTTTGGTGTTAAACGATGCCCAGTCATCTGATTCTTTTAGAGTCAGACAAACAGCCTTTTAAACTACATTTTTTAATACAGAAAACGACCACAAACCACCACAAAGGAGAGTTTTCAGAGAGGTAGATCCATAAAGTTGGGGGAGGCAGAGTAAAAACAGATTGTTAAAAATCGATGCAACAGAGAGAAAGATATCTTCACCTCCAGTTTGAGATTCTTCATCTCCCGTAATAGCATCATTTTGTGAGCATCCCCCTTTGTCCACATCTTTTAAAATCCTCTCCAAAGCCTCACAGAAGACGTTATTCATCTTCATTTCATTATTTCAACTCAATCAAGTGTCGTCACATGCTGATTAATCCTCCTAATGACGAGTAAACTGTGTGAAATGACCTTTTAAAACGGCCTCTGCATGAAACCACATGTTCAAAAGTACATGTTTGGTCCTTAAAGTAAAGAATGTAATCATCGTATTCATGCTGTGTTGTTAATATGTCACATGTGTCTCTGTCCAGGATCTGTTTAAGAAGGTGGTGCCCTACCACTGCCTCGGGGGGATCTGGTCTCAGCGGGACAAGAAGGGGAAGGAGCACCTGGCTCCCACCATCAGAGCCACCGTGGCCCAGTTCAACTCCGTCACCAACTGTGTCATCACCACCTGCCTGAGCAACCCCACGCTGAAGCCCAACCAGAGAGCCCGGCTGCTGGAGAGGTGGATCGACGTGGCTCGGGTGACTTTATTTGCACTGTTTTACATTTATTCTATTATATTAAATGCTTCACACTGTTCCTTTAAAGTTAAAGCTCGGTGTCGTTGTATCTGTTTCTGACCGGGTGATTGTTCCCGTTGCGTTCAGGAGTGTCGGATCCTGAAGAACTTCTCCTCATTGCGAGCCATCCTCTCCGCCCTGCAGTGCAACGCCATCCACCGCCTGAAGAGGACCTGGGAGGAAGTGTCACGGTGAGTTTCTCTGTCATATCTCTGCACAGATTGAATATTGTTGACGGCGGAGGGTACGTTTGGGGGTCTTCGTTTGTTCGTTGTTCGTGCTCTTTCTTACCTCTGTTTCTGTTCGTAGGGAGAGTTTCCGCACCTTCCGCGAGCTGTCCGAGATCTTCTCAGACGACAACAACTACTCCCTCAGCCGAGAGCTGCTGGTGAAGGTGGGTCAGCGCTTCACCGCTTCTCAACAGCACACACATCTTTAAATATGAAAAATATCAAACATGTTGTAGCTTGTCAATTTCTTCCTTGTGTAGTAGATGGAGGTAATAAAAACCAGTTTCACTCACATACTACTTTTAAGATTTTAAAATGATCTCTGCCGGTCTACTAATAACTATATACAAATAAAACATACACATTTCTAGTATTTCTTTTTAGATCTGAGCTTTCAGATTTGGCTCCGGCAAAACAGCAAAAACCTAAAACATCAGGAAAAGTAATAGAAAGCAAAAGCACCTGTATTTGCAGCGTGCATATGAGAGAACAACACGGCCACTATGCCTGAAGCGAGTGGAAATACAGCGGCGCTGCTCTCGCTGCACACACATACGTCTTTTATGAAAACACAAATTCGTTAAGTATCGGTACTAATAAAACTGGGTATTGTACTGTCATTAATGGCAGAGTATTGCAATACTTTTCTAGTATCGGTATACGGTGCAACACTAGTAGACTTGTAAGTGCAATTCAGTGATCAGAGCTCTAACTGTCTTACAGTAAACACAACATATTAATACTAATGATGACTGCATGATGAGATAGAGGAGCTGCAGAAAACAGAATAACAGCACAGAGACGAGGAGAAGTAAAACCTAAACAGACCAATCAATCTGTGTGCGTTATATAAGGTCTTGATAGCAGCAGGATGCATGGCTCGGTGACCTGTCCGTCAGTGGACTTCCTCACGTCTGTTTCATAACGGCTGCAGAGGAACATCCTGCAGAGGGAGAACACCACGTACCATATATTATTATTGTACTATATATTACTCATGATGTCCTGTGGTGCGGCTCCGTGCAGCTGACAGACGGCTGTCATCATTTATCTGATTCATGGAGTTTTAATGCAGAGAGACGTCGACACCTACTCGGTTCAAGGACAGCCGGAGATGAGGAATACGACTGAACACACGTTCCGTATTCTGCTGGTGTCGTAATGAGTGAAATTTCAACACCAACAAAACCAACAAATATATGAAGCAGGCTCGACGGCCACAGTTGTTGTCGAAATTCTAACTTCTTCTCCGAGTCATAACTCAGTCATATCTGAACACACAGACATGATGGACATATTGTTATGTTCAGTGTGATTTACACTTTTAATTGATGTCAAACCAGATAAACCTCCACAAACGTTGGCTTAAAATCATAGAAAAAAGATGCTTCTTATAACTTCAGAACTTGTCTGAGAATCATCACGTTTTTAAGTTTTCTTCAACAATAAAGTAATCCAGTGATAGTTGTCTGAACATCCATAGGTACACTGCAAACAGGAGCTGCTAATAGCTAATTCGGCAAACTTTTAATGCTCCAATCATAACATTGCAAACTGCAGCCCAACAGGCAACAACAGCGGTCAGTGTGTCAGTGTGCTGACTTGACTATGACTTGCCCCAAACTGAATGTGATGATCATAAAGTGGGCATGTCTGTAAAGGGGAGACTCGTGGGTACCCAGAGAACCCATTTACATTCACTGATCTGGAGGTCAGAGGTCAAGGGACCCCTTTGAAAATGGCCATGACAGTTTTTCCTCTCCAAAATGTAGCGTAAGTTTGGAGCGTTATTTAACCTCCTTCACTACAAGCTAGTCTGACATGGTTGGTACCGATGGATTTATCAGGTTTTCTAGTTTCATATGATGCCAGTATCTTCCCGCTACAACCTAAAAATGTAGGTTTGTTGACATTAAGAACTATGCAGAGTATCACTACTATATATATATAGGTAGTAGTTTTGTGATGTAACAGTGAGTGAACACCCCGGGCTTCCTCTGAGGGAATCCCCGCTGACGTCAAGATTAGGAGGAAACCTTTGGCAGGTGTAGATAACGGCGCTGATCTGACGCCCGTGTAAAAGAACACCCCGGGGCGTCGCCTGCGTCTTGCTCTATCTGCTCGGGGCCAGCTGCGTTCACTTGACTCGGTCAGCTCGAGTTACAGGAGGCCTCAGAGCGTTACGTCACCCTGAGGAATGTGACCTGGAGGTGGATTTTACCCCTCTTTTGGTCTCTGAAATTCAGCAGCAAGGAGAAAACGTTCAGCATGAGAATGCATGGTCACATTCATGTTCATTTTAATGCTTTGTAATGACTGTAATGATTGTTTCATGCACGTTTAAACGCCATAAATAGTACTTATAATAATATATTTCCGTTTAATGCTCAGGCAGGTTAAAAAGTGTGCCAAAACTCACTAAACTAGCTACAGATTAAAGGGGGGAGTGGGATCTCTTGTCTTCTTTAAACTAGGTTTATTTATTTATGGTGTTTTGGTTTACTCGACTTGAAACATCATAAATATTCAGTATATAAACCAGCTTTAATGAGGCGATGTGCTGGAGTTTATTCACTTTAATTCAAGTTGTGCTGCCCTGTGACACACCAGAGATATATTTCACAGTTAAATTAAACATTGTTGAGAAGCCTGAACTGTTGTGCAGCTGCTCTACAGTTCATATAAACATTCATGGTCCTGTCAGCTGACAGGAAAAACATGCTGTTGCTTCTTTATTGATGTTCTCATTCAGACGTGTTTGGGTTGCTAGCGGGTAATAAAGTCCTGTAGGTGAAATGTGCGACAGGATTTGCAGTTTATTTCTTTGTATATTTAACGTAGACATACTGTACTGTTGTTATTCTGCAGGAGGGAACCTCCAAGTTCGCCACTTTGGAAATCAACCCCAAACGAGCTCAGAGGAGACACCAGCAGCAGAGAGACCTGGTGAGTCCACACAACTAAAACCACAGCGGGGAATAAGATCCTCCTCTACTCTTCTTCTACTCTAAAACACTCTCCTGCTTCACGTTGGTATACTCACTCTCATCCTGCTGCCTCCAACACTGAACAACGAGCTGCAGCAGCCTCATCTAGTGGCCAGTAAAGTCTCTGCAGTTTGTCAGCAGAAAGAGACTCCACTCTTCTCAGTTCTCTAGTTTGAATCTCCTCCGTCCTCTGAATTATATTCATCATCTGAACATAAACAAGACAAGGTTTTAAAGCTGCATCAACCCTACATATTTATCTATTCATTTTTATCTTTACTTTTTATATTATTATTTTTATTTTTTATTAGTAGTATTATTTTATTTAAATTTATTTTTTGCATTTTTTGTATTATTTATTTTATTATTTATTTTGTATTATTTATTATTATTTTCTAATTATCTATTATTACTATTACTATCACTATTTTTATCTATTTCTTTTTTTTAACAAAAAAGCTGCATTTTTACGTAACAAGTTTTGTTACGTAAAAATATTTAGCCGTTAGGTTAGAATAAATGACCTCATCAGATTTTATCAGATTTATATCTGTGCCTCTTTAACTTTACTAATCCTACTCTGAAGAGAGCGTTTTTTCTTTTTAAGTAACTCTACATTAAGGAGTTGTTTTTTACCTGAGCTGATGGTCCGTCTGTCCGTCTGTCCTCTGTGAACAGGGAGTGATGCAGGGGACGATTCCTTACCTGGGGACGTTCCTGACCGACCTGGTGATGATGGACACTGCCATGAAGGATTACACCGAGGTCAGACACCCGACATGTTTCACTGTCATACATATTGTTTTTCACTGCCTCTTTAGCACATTTGTATTTTTAGTTTTACCTTTCTCATGTTGTTTAATCTCTTTTTTTCAGGGTGGTCTGATCAACTTCGAGAAGAGAAGAAAGGTGAGCTACATTTTGGTGTTTGGTTGTAATGATCTGAAAAAAATATTTTTTAAAAATAGCAAAAAGCAAATCTGGCAATGAAACCCTTTTTTATAAATATTTGTCCTACTGTGCTCTCTACCTGCAGGAGTTTGAGGTGATCGCTCAGATCAAACTGCTCCAGTTGGCCTCCAACAACTACAGTTTCACTCAGGACAGCCACTTCAGGGAGTGGTTCGCCGGCGTGGAGAAGCTCAGCGAGGCGGAGAGGTCAGTCTGTCTGTTTGTTTGGTAAAAATGTGCAGCTGGTATCAGGATAAATGACAAAATGCAGCTGTAACTAGAGTACAAATACAAGATCGCCCTGGTCTCATAACATAACGTTGTCATCACTTCCTGTTCCTGCAGCTACAACCTGTCCTGTGAGATCGAGCCTCTGTCGGAGTCGGCCAGCAACACGCTCAGAGCCAAGAAGAACGGAGGGATCATGAAGCGCTGGAGCGAGTAAGTGATGGCGTTGAGAGGGAGGACGGTTGTAATTATTATTATTATTATTATTATTATTATTATTATTATTATTATTAATATTATACATAAACTATATCCACATGTGTTTAAAACTCTTCCTCTTGTTATCATTTCGTGTCCAGCCGGCAGCTGACGGAGGCCGGCTGCAGCAGCGCCCCGGGCTCTCATTCCAAGTCCTTCGACCACTCGCACTACAGACCGTACCAAGGCAGCGGGGGCGGCGGCGGCGGGGGGGACAGCGGCGACGCTCTCAGCGTCACCTCCGTCAGCTCCAGCGGTTCAGACCTGGAGGACGTGAACGCCAGCTTCCTGTCCGACTCTCCGGAGGGACACGAGAGAAAGGTGAGCAACGAGGACGAGACGGAGAAAAACATGAATCCAGTAGAAGATGATTTTCCACTGGTGGAAAGTAATTGAGTACATTTACTCAAGTACTGTACTTAAGTACAAATCTGAGGTACTTGTACTTTACTTGAGTATTTTCTTTTCATGCCAATTTCTACTTCTACTCCACTAAATTTATCTGACAACTTTAGTTACTCTAAAAATTAAGATTTTTGCATAAAATAAATACAACTATACTCCAATACTTCTCTCTCTCTCTCTCTCTGCAGACGTCGACTCCTTCAGTGAAACTCACCGTCTCTGCTTTAGGACGAGAAGCTCCGGCAGCAGATACGACGTCAACGGTAACAAGTTTCACTTTTTTATTTATATTTTTATCCTTAAAACTTGATCAGGCGTGTTTATAGATATTACAACATATTAATAATGTTTTAACTATAATTATATACACTGTCATATCTCAATAATTACTGGATGGATGGATTGGCATAAAGATTTGTAAAGATAGTTATGGTCCAGAGAGGATGAATCCATTGAACACTGGTGATCTCCTGATCTCCTTCATCTTAGAGCCACCAATACACCAATTAAAAGCAAAATTATTAAACATTATTTGGTTTCAGCTTCTCCAATGTCGTCCTTTGTTGTTTTTTTCTCTTTAATAACATAGTTCTGGACTGTTGATCCGACAAAACCAGTAATTAGGAGACATCACATTTGGGTAATGTGAAATTTTAGGATAATTCTTCACTATTTTCTGCCATTTTACATCCTAAATTATTCATCTGTTAAAGGGTCAGCTGATTAATGTTTTACTTCCATAAAGCTCGGAGAGAGAGATTAAATAAAGAAAAGAATTAGTAGCAGCAGAGGCCAAGATATCTTTATTTCTCACTTTTACGCCAAATTCACACCAGAGCAGCAGCGAAGTGCGACGAGCTGCGATCGTTTGATTCTGCGGCGAAGTGCGGTCAAACTAAACGTTGGGAAAAGTTTAACCTTTAATGGTGAAGTGCGGCCAAAGCCTGAAACACATGAACACGCCTCCCGGCTGCAGGAAAATGTAATTATTGCGGCGAGCTCCACTTCGCTGCTGCCCGGTGTGAATTTGGTCAAGCTTGAAAACCACTGGATCCTACATTTCCCATAATGCAACTCAATCTCACAGCTCTTCATTAGACCTGGTTAACACCAACATCTTTTAAACTCCAATTTGTGACACAGAGCAGCAGTCTTTATGACTTTAAGTAACCTGATGTTGAAGTATAAAGTTGGTCCTTCAATCCAAACGCTAACAGATGAAGATGAATTGATGATGACGATAGTAAACGTTTTGTCCTCACCGCCTCTTCTTTGCTCTCCCGTTCAGTTCTGGGAGTGCACGTCTCTGTCGTCTCTGGATACCTCCGGGACGGGCTCCAGCTCCGGCTCGGCCTCGGGCTCCAGCAGCGCCTCGTCCTCCTCCGTCTCCTCCTCCACGCCGCTGTCCGCCTCCCGCTCACACAAGCGCTCGGTGTCGGCGGTGTCCAACTACTCGACTCTGTCGCTGCCGCTGTACAACCAGCAGGTGGACGACTGCTGCATCATCAGGGTCAGCCTGGACGTGGAGAACGGCAACATGTACAAGAGCATCCTGGTGAGTTCACCTAACAACGGCTTTCTGTTCTACAAGATGATTCAATGAGCATCAAATAATCACAATCTGATGAATATAATAAAGAATAATAGCAAAAACTAGATCTCACTTTACCTTTATATACTTTTACTACTGATTACCATCTGTTAACATCTCTATATGTCTATTTATTACTTCTCATTACGCATATACATCTACTGCATTCCTGTTTACATTCAGTTTATCCACTTTGTAATTACAGTACACCTGTCTACCACTAATATATGTTATATATGTTATATTTTATCCCTATATTTTAATTCCTGCATTTAATGTCTTAGAGTCTCTTTTTAACACAGAATGAACTCGAGGAAACTTCAGTTTTCTGGTCACATAATAGGTTGTAAAATGATTTGAAGAAATGACTCAACTATTAGTTGATAATTAGAAAGAAAACATCCAAAACATAATGTAATAAACTAAATTGTTTATTTGCCGAGGTCCAAATTTAAACTGCAGCAGCACAACAACATCACATTTTGGTAAATAGTGAATTATTTTTAAAGAAAAAAACGAATGAAAAAACATGTATATGTGCAAAACAAGTTTAATTTCTGAAATATGAAGAAGAAGAGTGAAAGAAAGAGTTCAATACTTTACAGAAAAGTCCGATATTTGGTAAACTGGGTGCTTTTGCAGGAATATAACTGAATGTATTTTACTGCGGTGAAGGTCAGAGTTTTTAAGACTTCAGGAAAACAAAATTAAACAGCAGGAAGGAAACATAATTTTTATGTCTGACATTTTATCACTGTGGAAACTCAGACCTTGTTTTTGTGTAGATTACAGCGACAGAGATACGAGTGTTTGACGTTGCTCCCTTTGATTCAGGTGACGAGTCAGGACAAGACTCCGGCCGTCATCAGGAAGGCGATGATCAAACACAACCTGGAGCGAGAGAAGACCGACGAGTACGAGCTGATGCAGAAAATCTCTGAGGACAAAGGTAGAAACTAAAAACACTATAAAAGGTTCTGACTGTGTCTCTCAACAAAGATCTGACTGAAGCTCTGCAGACCATTAGAAGACAGAAACGTCTTCATAAATTACATTTAAAAAGAACCCGGCCATGGACGGGTTCAGGTCGAGTCATCTGTAGTTGTATTTTTTAAGACATTTCTGAGTCTCGTTGCTGTTTATGTATTTCTAGTTCTGTATATTCTCAAAGCCCAGTGGGAAGAGGGAAAGAAAATACAAGCATATGCTCAGCAATGGATGAATTAAAATATAAGTATAGCTTCTGTATCTAATATAGCTACAGCATGTCGTCACATATGCGCGCTCGTCTGTGGCCGGCGTCCCCGCTCCTCAGCCTGCTCGCCTTCAGTCAGACAGCGCGCGCGTTCTCGCGTACTCGCTCCACCTCTAGACGTGAACGCGCGCTCACTCCACACTGCAGAAGAGTTAGTTTAGCTCTGACAATATCTAGTGAATGTACAGTTGACGTTTGTGCAGAAATAACTGCTGCAGCTCCTCCAGACCAACAGAGGTTTCCCGTGTCTTGTGAAGTGACTGAGCTCTGCAGAGAGAAACGTTACCGTCTCGTTACCGACCGGTTGCCGGTGTCTTCCTGTTCTCTCCGGCTGCGGGCGGAGGGAGACGAGTTTTTCGCTGCGGAGCCCCACTGCTGAAGCCTGCTCTGAGGCAGGAGAAGCAAACACAGTATCAGCAGTGATTCATGGAGAGACTTTCGTCTGGTCAGCTAACATTACTGCCAAGCAGCTGAAATCTAGAGTGATATTGTGCTTTTAGCTGACGTGTGTCTCCTCACTGTTTTGAGCGATGCTCGTTCAGGTATATCTAGAGCGAGCACAAGCAGTCTATATACTTTAGACTGACTGTGTGTTGTTTCTTCTTCTTCTCTCTCGTCTCGTCCTGCAGAGCTTCGGATCCCGGACAACGCCAACGTTTTCTACGCCATGAACTCCACTGCCAACTACGACTTTGTGCTGAAGAAGCGCGGCCTGGCGCGGCCGATGCGGGCCAAGAACGTGGCGAGTTCCACGCTGCCTCGCATGAAACAGAAGGGACTGAAAATCGCTAAAGGGATTTTCTGAGGAGAAAACCACCTCCTGCCTCCCCTCCGACCCCCCCTCTTTAACCCTCTCTGGTCTCTCACTCCTCAGGGGAGAAACATTTGTTGTTCGGGTGTGTTGGAGGCAAACTAACCCGAAGTGTCTGAGTTTGGACAAAGACGCCGAGACGAGGAGACGCGATAAACGACCAACCTTTCTGTGGATTAGCAGAAAGCAGAGGAGCACCTTAGCACTTAGCAGGAACAGCTGTCGCGTCATCAGGACCCTCCGAGGACTTTCAAAAGGCCGAGTGTGACGCGGGAAAAAACGTCCAGATAGAAGCTGTTGAAGGCTGCGAGTTCACGACAACAAAAAGGACACGTTTAGCTGCGTCGGTGTCGGGCGCCGCTGCTCGCTGCTCGGTGGCTGAACCAGTCGAACTCAGTCGCGACTTGTGGAGAAGCGGATCCATTTCATTTCCTGGACCATAACTTTTTGTTTACAACTGTTTACATCTTAACTCGTCAGCTCTTAAAAGATTTTTTGTCCGAGCCTCTTTGCACCTTCGATAAAACATTTTTTAAAGTCCATCGGCAGCCTTGATCCCCCGTACTTCAGATTCATGCACGCCCCCCTCCTGGCCTCCCGGAGTGTACATAACACGAACAATACGAAGCCGCCACAGCAGCAGCAGATGTGCGCAACAGCTGGGTGTTTCGAATGTGTTTCTATTTTTTCAGGGAAACTTTTCTTGCGAGTGTACCGCCGCCTTTACCGTCTGGCCCCGCCCACGCCCCCCCGCCTCGCCGGGGGTTTCCTGATGTCGACAGTGTTTCTGGGACTGCAGCACTGACCTCTCTCCGCTCTGTGGACGCTGGGACTCGTTTCAGCTTTTTAACACCAGCGACGCCGATGTGGAGGGAACTCTTTTAACTTCTGAACGCTGCCATGTTACGAACAAAAAAAAAAAAAAGGTCAAGTAGTCTGAAAGTGAAACTCGAGTGGGGCACCGCCATGAATCACGTCTTTTCTTTGTTATTAATGAATCGTAACCACTACACCGGGAAGGATGTGGCCGTCCTTCGATAGCACTTGACCGGAACACTAAGGGAAGAACAAGTGAGCTGAAAACAAAACAAACTGAGTGTATATATCAATTAACACCGACTGTGCAGTATATTCTTTTTGAAACGGACCATGAGATTTTGTTAATAGACTCGATATCAACATTTTTTTTTTCATTTTGCTTTGTACATTGTTTTGTTTTTTGCATCTCTCTGCTCTGATGGTGCTGCTAATTATCCGCTATCGCGTCTTCACTGCTTTCTCTTCCTCCTGACCGCCGGCCGCCATGTTGGAAGATGATAGAAACGTCTCTTCTTACCCGCTGAGTGAGTTCATGTTTGCTGTTTTCAGAAAATTATGTTTAATCGGTCAGTCTACTCTATATATATATATATATATATATGGAAACCCATTTCTGTCAGGAAAGAAAAACAAACAGGCAAAAATAAAATAATAATAATAATAAAAAATACTTGTAAAATCATGTTTAATCTTTCAGTCTTCTATATGGAAGTCCATTCCTGCCAGGAAAGGAAAAACAAATAAAAAATTGAAAAATAATGTAAAAATAAATAAATAAAAAATAAATAAAAAAATACTTGAAAAATTATAAATTATAAATTATCATAAATAAGGGTGACACTAACAAATATTTTATTACAGATTGATCTTCACATCGTTTTCTTGATTAATCTTTTGGTTAATAAAAAGCCAGAAAAACAGTGACAGTACATTTTTTACATTTTACATCCTTAAGTTAATATCTTCATTCATTAGCTTGTTTTGTCTGACAGTCCAACATTATTAGTTTACTGTCGCATAAAACAGAGAAAATGTGAAGCGCTAACCAGGGATCTTTGGTATTTTCGCTTTTTTTTTTTACTTAAACGATTAATCAATTATCAAAATAGTTGCTAATTAATTTAATATCTGATGGAATATTTGATTAATGAACTAATTGTTTTAGCTCTACCCATGTTATCATTATTAATTATTAGTATCATTCCTATTTTTTTTCTTTTTCTGGCACAAATGGGCTTCCATACACCAGGGTGAAACCTTAAAAAAAATAGATTTTCATAAAAAAAAAAAAAAATGTGATTGATTAAAAAAGTTTAAATGTTCATTTCATTAAACATTTAATCTTTGGAAGAATCCTCTGAAAAAACATTTTGACCCTAAAACTAAAAGCTAAAAAAACAATAAATTACATTAAATTAAATTGAATTAAATGAATTTTATTTCAGGATAATATGTTGTGTTCCTGAAATACTGCAGCAGAGAAACGTTGGTATACAAAAGACAATTTATAAAGAATAAATATATACATAAAATAAGATATTCTATCAGATTCTCAGGTTTCTGTCTGTCAGTGAGGATTTTTTTCACCAAAATAACAATATTCAACATTTTCTGCAACAGCAAACTGATGTTTTGGTTGAACCCTACTATTACACGGGAAGAAGAGATGGACTGTGTTTTCGTGGTTCTCCCAACATGGCGGATCCTCCTTCATATCCATCAGTAACCGCTTTCCAAATGTGCCATGACAGGCTTGTGTGTTGCAGACGCAGCCGACGAGTCCTGCTGATTTATCCTGCAGGACGTTTTTCTCTCGCGGCGTCGGCTGTGTGTGGTTTACGTGCCGGTGATGACAGCAGAGTCGTTCCTCTCTGGGCTCGCTGCTCTCTCTTAACACGAAGTGTGTAAAAGATTTTGTGATGATTTCCAGATCTGAAGAGGTTGTCAAAATACAGAAAAGCTCCTTAAATCAGGCCGTGAAAACACAGCGCGTAGGAGCCCAGATGAACGACGGTGATGCTGCCAGAACTGCACACGAGGGAACAAACTCTTCTCTCTCTTCTTTCTGTGCTTTCCATGATCTGTTTCTTTGAAAAGGAAAAATCCAACCTAAAGCACCTTTTATCACTGTTTTAAAAAAATCAGTTTTTGGTGATGTACTTTCCATTTTTAGGGTGCATATTTCTCTTATTCCCACGGATACAAAGTTCAACAGTAATTGTTCAAGGGCTTCTGCACAGTTCCTCTCTGTTTGCACACAACACTGACTAATTATCTCAACCCAACCCTGTTAGCACATATGAGGTTTACAATGACAACAAAGGTGGCAGTTTTACCATCAAAATTCAAAGTTATTTCTGAACCAACAAGTCCCAAAAGTAGACAAAAGCAGCTTCTCATTTCAAGCCGGTGGCCGTAGATTTTGCCGTCTGAAATAACAGCTGTTGCTAGCAGATTGCATTCACACCCGATCAGACGTTGCGCCGAAAAGTGTGTTTGGGTGCCAAAAAAAAAAGCATCAGCCTGCGGCAAAAAAGTAGAAAACTTTTGGAGAAATGCAACACGAAGTCAATCACGGCGATCCAGAGCTGTACAGCCCAGCCATGATGGAACAAAAGACGTTAATACGTCGCAGTCAGAGGGTCATTAAAGTGACTCTCCCACACCGCCGCACCACCCTACGGCGAATCACTGCAACGCCTGATCTAGTGTGAATGCAGTTTAAAGCTCGAGGCAAAAAGTCAACATCCTCACCTGTTGGTGATCCAATGCAAAAGACATGGGAATATATAAACAGCTTGCATTCAGTTATTGGTCCTAGTATTATAAGTATGATGAGGAAAAAATTTATGAAATGAATATCCATCTTTTCACTTTAAAGATGAGGATGAACCAACATGTCTGACAAACGTAATGCTATCTTTGGTAACACTGGCTGCAGTTGCAGGAGTGTAAACTTTCCTGAATCCAATAGAGAGCAGGACAGAAGCGCTAACGTTAGCCTGAACTCTGATAGCATCCAGCAGGACCAGCTTCCATACACACACACACACACACACACACACACACACACACACACACACACACACACACACAGTGAGGGAAATACTACACAGTGGATGTGCTAGTCGTGAACGTGACCTTATTTTTAACCTTGTAATCCAACGCTCTTTGGCCCTGAAAGTAACTCTCGGTTATAACTGTAGTTTATAAGATAGTTATTGCACATAAACATGTTGCAAAGCATCCTGGGAAATGTAGGAAATGACTGATTAAGAGGAAAGTGGGTTCACCAAAAACACTTTGAATATCTGAGGTTGGATTCTTCCTGAGTTGTTCATATCACCGACATACTACGATACTACGTTCGCCTGGATTGCACTGCGACCATGTATTGCCTTTTTTGTTATTTTTTTCACCTGCATGAAGTTCATAATTCTCTTAACGATCAAATGAATGACCCCCTCCCCCTTCCCCCTTCCATCCCAAAAAAAGAAAACCTGCGAAAGCAATATGGTGGCGAGCAGCAGGAGGCACGTCGTCCGGCTGTCGTGGATGTTGTTCGTGCCACTGTGGCGTGAAATCCTTCGCTGTTGATCACTGTGACCTTTGACCCTTTCACTCTGCCCCTCTCTGCCTGTTGATTGGCGCGTCATGTCGAGCACTGTGAACTAAAAATAGAAAGAAAAAAAAAACGTCTCGCTCCCTCTTAATGGTGTCGTAGTGAACATACATCCGCCCCTTCGCTCATGTTGTTGGCGAGCAGCGAAGGCGACAGGCTTGACCCTCCATGTGCCAAAAATAACCAGGAAAAAGAGAGAAAGGGTTGCTTTTAACAGATCTTTGCCTTTCACAGTGAGAGAAAAAACAAAAAAACAAGTTTGTATGTTTACTGTTGTCGCATTTTTCTGGAAAACAAAAGAGGGGTGAGAACACTACGATGTCCGGACCCGTTTCCCCGTGGAGAATTAGACTGGCGTCCAAGAAACTTGAAGCAAAGATGTTTGTCCGGAGATGCAGATGAAGCTGTTGTAGAAACTATTTTTCATGTCTTAATGTTCTTCTTTGATGTCTTTTAGGATCAAACAGCTGCCAAATTAGCAAATATTAAAAAAAACTGGAGCGTCTCTGCCGTCAAAACCAGCAACTTTTAACCATAAAGCAGGTTTTTATTCCAAACAAACTCTACAGCTGAGGTGCGTTCACTGACAACACGTCACTGCAAGTTTCTGGTTGAATTATATGAAGGAAACAAAGAATCTCAGTCACTTTGTTAGCAGCGTTTTAGTCCCAAAACATTGTTAATGAAGTGGTCGACAGTGTCATTCGTTTTCCAAGAACACTTTATGGTCTTTAAGAACGTAATATATTTCCTCCCACTGCTGCTCAACATTTTACACCGGACTTTGAGATATATTTGCTTTATTTTAGTTTCAGGGATAAAAAACACTTTAATTATGGTGAAAACCCAACAGAGCAGTGAAACAAACATTAAGAGTGTTACAAACAGTGTAAAGCTTCATTTCAGTGATATATTAGCTACTTGTTTTTACAACAGGACCTTCAATTCACCACGTCGTCTGTAAAAAAGTGTTTTGGTATCTCCTACTTGATCACAAATTGATTATAGACTCTGGAGAAGCACTGCAGCAAATTTATTTTATTTTATTTTTATTTGAAAAGGGACGATGTACATTAATCCACATTCAAACAAATCTAAATGTACTTGAGTTGAGCCAACAGGCTAGTTTTCATCAGTGTTTTCATGTATAATAGTTAAGAACATTCTACATTAGTAAAAAGCATATACAAGATAGTTAAACAACATGACTGCAAGTTACTATTACACTTTTGTTCACACTGAAACAGTCAACAGTATTCTATATCTGTCTTATTATCAACAACTCCCATGAAAAACCCAAAACAAACTAGTTTGTCTCTCAACACTTTCAGACTTTCTTCTGAAGACATAAATCTTAAAATTATATAGTTTTTTCTTTTTTTTTTAAAGGCTCAGTAATGTCCTAAAACAAACTGGTCACTTCTCCAAACACACCTTGAACGCAGCATCAGCTCCTTCTCTGTTTGGTTGGAACAAAAACATTCCCATCATCAGGCCTTTAATTAAAACAACGATGTCTCTTCCAGTGATTCCTCGTCCTCCCAGGTGAACACAGCAACGCGTCTCTGCAGCAGCTCCATCTCTACTATAAGTGTGTGCACACGAGTGGACCTTTAAGTGATTAAATGAATTAACCCCGCGAGCGTTTCTGTGCTGATGAGGTTGATGTTGGACCGGTTTGTGTGTCGTCGTCGTCGTAGCCCGTGTTGACAATGACGTACCTTTTTTTTGTGACCTGATTCTGTGCGAGTTTGAACAAAAAGGCTGCGTTTACAAGAAGAAGAAAAAAAAAAAAAAAAACTGGAAACCAGCTGGCGTGGTGTGTGTGTGTGTGTGTGTTTTTTATTTTTATTTTTATTTCTTGTTTTGGTTTTGTTCCCCTGAACTGTGCTCGGGTGCCATTTTCCATTTTAACAAAAAGAATTTCAGAACTTTTTCTAACTGCAGTCTCTTCTTTGTTTTCCTACTTTTCCCCCCAAGAACACAAAAACCTGTGTAGAATACAAAACTGTCCTCGATTATGTCTTTGTTTATTTATTGATTTGTATATAGAGATTTTGTTTTGCATTGTACATTCTCTCCTTTCTTGGTTATAGATTAATATATTCATGTATATATGAATAAACATTAAGTTTATAAAAGTAAATGGACTCTTTTCTCTTTATTATTGTGTCCTTTGTGTTCAGATTAATTCACAACAACTGTAATTATTGTACAGTAGCTTCATACTGGAAAACACAGAGAGCTAAAATAATAAACGATCTTTTCTAATTAATGTGAATGTTTGAACTCTTAAACTGATCCTTAAAGACAACAATCTTTAACTTTTTAATAATGTAATAATATACACATATAGACATAGACATAATTTGTAAAGAAGTGCACCAAGGAAGATAAGACAGGAACTTTATTCCTCTTTATTTGAAATAAATGTACACATAGTATAAATGTGATGAGAGTGTGGAAGAAGTATTTACTCAAAATTAAAGTAGAAATACCACTTAAGGTATTGATTTCAATA